>APFE030115350.1:0-45561 GCA_000404065.3 Pinus taeda | reverse complement strand
GAATGATGTACTCAGACCTTTTCTTGATGATTTTGTTATTGTGTATCTGGATGACATTCTGATATTTAGCAAAACATGGGAAGAACACTTAAAGCATGTTAAGTAGACACTAGATGTTTTGAAAGGAGAAAAACTTTATGTTAAACTCTCAAAGTGTGAATTTGTCAAAACATCTCTAAATTATTTGGGTCATATAGTAGGGGGTGGTGAATTGAAGATATATCCCTCTAAGGTGGCAGTAATTGTAAACTGGCTTAAACCCAAATCTGCTATAGAAGTTAGAAGCTTCTTAGGAGCAGCACAATATGGAGGAAGTTCATTTCTAACTTTTCCTCAATTGAAGCTCCCTTACATGCTTTAACAGGATTGAACAAGGTGTTTCAGTGGGGAGGAAAACAACAGAAAGCCTTCAACACCTTGAAAGAAAAGATTAGTATAGCACCTATACTAGCACCGCCTGATCTTCAAAGACCATTTGAGATCCAAATGGATGTGAGTGACTATGCCATGGGAGCAGTGTTGACACAGCATGGTAAACCCATATGCTATCATTACGAGACATTTAATTCTGCAGTAGTTAACTATCCTACATATGATAAAGAATTATATGCATTAGTACAGAGTGTGAAAAAGTGGAAACATTACTTGATGGGCAAAGAGACAGTAGTACATACTGATCATCAACCACTTCAATATCTACACTCCCAAACTAAGTTGCAACAATCAAGACACTATAGATGGATGGGTTTTCCACAACAACGTCATTTAGTCATTAGATATAAAAAGGGCATACACAATAAAGTTGTGGATATGTTATCTAGACCCATTATAAATGCATCTACTATACTTAAGCATAATTCTATGTTACATGAGACTTACAGTGAACAATATGCTCAAGATATAGACTTTAAAGATGTATATGCAACTTTAAGTCAAGGCAAACGAGTAGAAGAATTGGATTATCATGTAAAGGACCAACTCTTATACCACTGTGGTAAGTTATGCATTCCACAAACTAAAAGAGCAAAGATAATTCGAGAAGCACACACTTCTCTAATATCAGGTCACTTTGGGGTAAGTAAAATAGTTGCACAGCTGCAAAGATTTTTTTATTGGCCAAAAATGAACAAGACAATTTCTAGATATGTAAGAGGGTGTACTATGTGTGCTAAAAGCAAGCCCAGAAATAGAAAACTAGGCTTGTACACTCCATTACCAGTTCCTTCTCACCCTTGGGAAAGTGTTTCCATGGATTTTGTTGGAGGACTGCCTAAATCTACGAAGGGTCATGATTATCTATATGTTGTTGTGGATAGGTTCATCAAAATGTGTATTTTAATACCTTGTAATAAATTGATTACAGATGAACAAACCGCAAAACTATTCTTTGAACATGTATGGGTTCATTTTGGATTACCCACTTCCATTGTATCTGATCGAGACACCCGATTTGTGGGGAAGTTTTGGTCAAGTCTGTGGGAACTGATGAACACCAAATTGAAGAAAAGCACAACTTTTCATCCACAAACTGATGGCTAGACAGAAGTAGTCAACAGGACAGTGATCCAGTTACTTAGAGGATATTGTAGCAAGAATCTGAAGCTTTGGGATGAACATTTATGTTATGTGCAGTATGCTTACACTAGAGCAAAACATTCTTCTACACAGAGATCTCCTTTTGAGACCTGTTTTGGTTTCACACCAAGGTCGCCTTTGGATTTTTTCTTTGGTAAAGACACCACAGTTGAGGGACATAGTGATGTGGACAAGGCAACTAGGTTCATTGAACAAATCCAAGAGATCCACCAGGAAGTACAGGAACAGCTAGAAAAGAGCCAAGCCAAATACAAGGCAAGGCATGACAAGCATCAGATGGAGCATAGTTTCCAAGTTGGTGACCAAGTCTGGCTATATATCAACAAGGAAAAGATGCAAGGTGAAGATAAAAATCTAAAGCCTATTAGGTATGGACCCTTCAAGATACTTGAGAAGATTGGTGAGAATGCTTTTTGCCTTGATCTACCAGCTTACATGCACATCTACTTAGTCATAAATGCAGAGTGCTTGAGATTGTTTGAAACTTCACTAATTGAGGATCCTAAAGAGCAAAGTCAATTTCCTTCTATTGATGACCTATTACCTAAATACCTTAATGAATTGTAGGAAGACACAGTTCTGGACAGGAAGGTGAGGACGACACGCAGAGAAGATGTTGAGTACCTCAGAGTAGGGCTCAAGGGTTTAAAGTCGAGCAGTGCAAAGTGGATAAAGATTGGACAAGTGAGACAATTGTACCCTCACTTATTCGATGCTTGAAAAACAACTTTTGGTGGTCCAAAAGATTTTTCAATGGGAAGGTTGTGATCCAAATTGGATCCATGAAAAATTATCAAGTGCCATGACTATATCAAATCAGGAAAGACTTTGAATTTATGAACAAAGAGCTATCAGGAAGACCTCTGGACAATGGCAATTTGCAGTCAGCAAGGAACGACGAGGACCTCATTCAAATCACGCTGACCGAGGCCCATGGAGACTGCGCAAGAGGCAAAACTGGTAGTTGGGAAGCTCGGATCGGGAAATGGAGGCCATTTAGCACTAATTGCGCATCACTAGGCAAAACCCCTTGAGAAGGAAAAGCCTAGAGCGCTCGGTCGCATGGGAAGCCAAGAAACCATAGGGAAAGCGCTAAGGTGGAAAGCGGGTCTCGCGCTCCAAAACCAGCAGTATATCGAAGGCACATTGGGGCAGTAAGCGGATTTGGCAGAAAATGAGTAGTTCGATTCATCTCACGATGTGTGTCCGACGGATGAGAAAGAAAACTGCCTCTCATCGCGAGCTAACAGTTGAGCAAGTCAACCGCACGAAATGAGCAAACACCATAGGATCTTGGAACTCTAGATCTAATAGCAGAGATTGCACCTAATGGGAAAACCAGATTTGAGAGGGGAATTAAGTCGCGGCATACAAAATTCTGAAGTCTGATTTGACCATTGAGTTGGAAAATGAATCATTCCACAGTGTAGCTAAAATACTGAGCCGTTCAGGAAGAGCTAGCGCAGTTCATGAGAGGACAAGTGGCCACCTCCCTGTGAGACATTGGCAATGATGCAAGGGCAGGGAACTCCAAGCGAACAGTAGCAGGTGATCTGAAGGGGAAGAAGAGGAAGCAAACATTCAAGGACATATTGGATTTAAGCCATGAATAAAAGATAGAACAGAATAGAGGATGATAAGGAAGAACCAAAGAAGTAAAATAGTGACAGAAAAGGTGAAAGAGACAGTGAAGCAAGAAGCAAAAAACAGAGAGCCAAGCTGACCTACGGCAGCATCGGGTAGACAGAACTAGGCTTGAGAGGTTCAAGCCATCCCTGTGAGGATATCTGTTAGGAATTGAGCACCATTGGACTCATCCCATTAAAGACCAAAGAGGTCGAGACTTGGTAAGGAAAGATTCTGTGCACTCTAGTGGCTTGGGGAATCCGAGAACCACCCTACTAAGCATCCTTTATTTCAAGAGTCTCAAGTTGAGCTCCTCATTGTAGATCTCTGCTTTAAAGACACAATAAAAGAAGGCCACCACTAAGAGCTGCCCTAGAGATGTATCCCTGGAGAATAGGGTGAACTCATTAATGTGTTGTGTTCTTGTATTTGCTTACTATGTTTCCCTTACTGTCTTCCATTTTCTAGTGTCTGTGTATTTTGCAATCTGATCGATCCATTGCCTAAAATAACATACACACACACCAGCACATTAATCTATAATAACTTCATTCATTATTTAATTAATTGAGATCACTCACGAGTGATGATTCTATAATACCTTCATTCATTATTTAATTAACTGAGATCACTCACAAGTGAATTTCAGATCATTCACATCGGTGAACTCATTTCTTGGACAATTTTTTTAGTTTTGGGGGGAATGAACATTTTTACATTGTTTTTGTTCTCTGTGTGAGATTGAAGTTAATTGATACAAATTAATACATCCATGAGATCAATTTGTGGGAATTGATCCTCAATCTGTGTGAATTGGATGTGGCATGTGGAGTTAATAGTTAACTAAACAACACTCTTGGACAAGTGTTTATTAATCAGCAAGTTGAATTTGTAAGTGTGTATGAGATAGTTAATTGTATGTGCATTTGTGAGTTTTGTTAACAATCATATTAATATATGGAGATTGAAATTGATTTGGTCTTTATTCTTTAATATATTCCAAGAAAAATTATTGTATTGAATGAGGAATTTGCACATTGTATTCTCTTTGTTCTTTACATTTGAATGAGACTAAAATATAGATCTAGAGAACCATATTACTGTTAATATTTGATTCACGTTGCTTTTTCATCAAATCTTGTGTATTGGCAAGAGTCATTTATGTTACAAGTTTGATTATCAAGCTAAGAGGAGAAGGGAATTTTACAGGATAAAACCCTTCATCAAACTTATGGTTCAATTTCTAATCAAAGGAAGATGAAATTCAAAATTCTGCGATCTGGGTTTTGTGAAAAGCATGGTCTATTTGGTGACTCATGAGCATTTTTCCAAGAAAATCCTTGATTGAGGAGTTTCAAGCTTATTTCTAAGCTATTTTTTTCTGAGTGTGTGGGTGGCAAAAATGATTTGTTGTTGAAGTTCGTACCTTTAACCAACACTTGTATATAAGTCCATTTGGATCCATCTCTTTCAGTTGGTTATGTTAGCGCTTGATATTTCACCTCAGGCTGAGAAAGGAAAACCTTCAAGGCAACATCAAACCATTTCACCTCGTAGCTAGCCCTACGAGGTATGAGAAGGCTCTCTCGGGTCAAACTCGGTGGATTTTTCAATGGGAAGAGTTGACCAATTAGAAACACTGATTTTAGGCTAGTAAACTGATAAGGAGGGTTGATTTACAGTTTTTGGGGTTTTTCTGGGCTGCTTGGGCAAAATCACAGCTTCAAAAAGAGAAATATAATGAACAACACAGGTTGACGACTGAGGCAAGGTAGGCAAGGAATTTAGCATCAAATCTAGGTTTTAAATGGGATGGCAAGACTAGTGAGGAGCTGACAAGGGAAAACAATAACTTTGAATCCTTGTCAAACAGAAGAAAACATTGAATTGAACAAACTTATAGGCAGAGCATATAATACTATGAATTCTACCTAAACACTTCATTTGCTCAATTAGAAATGATCATGAGGTGAATGAAACATAACAGTTTACATATGAGACAAAGGGAAAACTTATGCTAAATTCACATACCACATGAATCTCAGAAATTAGAGCTGTGAAATTTCATTAAAAATCTCTGTCATAGACTGTACAATGAAGCTCAGTTTCTCCTCCAGCTCTCAGCACTCAGAAACTCTCCCCCCTCTTTTTGCAAATATGTTTTTAATATATGAAAACAAAACACAGCTGGGGGAAACCATCGACCCCAAGACCCGGCCTTTCTTTTTATCAAAATAAACTAAAAAAAAAACAATCAGCGCTTCCTGAAGAGAGAATAGCACTCTGTCCACTGAAATCTGTTGATGATTTGGCTAATTTCGAGGCAAATCTAGTGCTAAGATCTCATAGAATCAGGGCTACGGATCAAAATAGGCAAATGCGTTTCTTTTGAAATCCTCTGCTGGCTAATTAAAGGATGAATGCTGGAGCGCAAATCCTCATAGGATCAGGATTGAAATCAAATCGCATTCTTTGGCTGTGATAGATAGCAGGAAATCCTCCATTTGCTATTAAAGATAGAAAGCTTTTCATTATTCCAGCGTGAAGATCGAAATAGGCAAACGATCCTTGACTGCCACTTTGCAACTGCTCTCAATTTCTGGAGATACGTTCTGCTGCTTTACTAAAATACGGGTCAAACCGCCACATAATCAGATGCACCCATAACGCAATAACTGCCACATTACTAAGAGAACTGAGGCTATCCGTAAAGATTTTGTAACATGAGGGCCGCTGTAATCTAGCCACTTTGCAATGTCTGGCAAATAGACCCAATTGACACCACCGTGATGCCATGATTTTAAAAGTTTTCCAGCGATCAGCACAAGGATGACAGCTAAAAACTGACAAGTGCTAAGTTGCTGAGCATGTAATGATCCTGCACGTTCACAATTCAATCCCAAAGTTGTATCTGGACTCTCCATATTGCTGCTATGGCATTGAAAATTAAGATTCTTTCTCAACTTTAGTTGGTCCTGAGACCAGAAAAATTCAAATTTTTCTTCTGATTAAGAATTCCAAACTTGACATGTTCTGTGTATAAGAGTAATGCACAATGTTGATAACAGAAAATACCACGTATACTGCTCTTCCTCCACCAATGAGCTAGATCCCAGACTAAGCACATGAAAGCAAATTCCAAAAATAGCTATTATTTTTTCTAGATTTCCAGTATGATTTCGTTCCTCAATCTTAAGGGAAAGGCATTCTGACATTTCACTTAATGCTTGGCGCACTCTGAATGAAATACCAAGAAGTAAAACCAGAGATCCAAACATTAAAAACCCTCCCAATGCGAGCAAAACTGATGGCTTCTCACTGTTTCCTCTTGCCAAATATTCCGATGCAGTCTTTAAGAACTCAGTATAGGCCTCCACTGCGAGTTTTGGATCTTTATCATAAATGCACTGATCAAAATCTAGACAGCTTTCTTGTTGTTGTCAAGAATCATGCATGAAAATAGCTCTTGTAAATAAATAGCATAGCCCTGCATCCATTGGTTCACCGCCCATTTCTCTTTCCAAATATTCATTATGTGTTTCCTTATTGCTTAATGATATAATACACTTCGAATTGGGCAAACGTGCTTTTAGTAGTCTCAGCAGTTGCCAAGAATTTAATTGAAGTGCTCGAAGCCTTTACTCATTAGTGAATGAATGGAAAAGTTGTGGAAGTAGAACACCCACGCTATTTTTTCATAGAACACTGGGTAATAAAGTTCTGGGTGTGTGTAATAATCATCTTTATCAAACTGCTTTGAAAGATCCTTGGGTGCAACCATATCCTTGGATGTTACAATACAAGCAAATACCTGAAAATTTTGTCTGGAGAATTTTGAGCCCTTTGAAGAGTTTGGTACATTTTTGGTTGACTCAACGAGCTTATGAAGTTCAGATGGATCCACAAAAGTATGAGGTAAAAGGCGTAACATCTCCTGTGCACCTTGTGATACATTTCCTGAACCTGTGAAGACAAAAACCAAAGGAGAGATTATAGATGGAAGACCTGAAGTAGATATTTCCTCACCAACAGCAATAACTGCAGCCTTAGCAGCACTTAAAGAGGAATACATATATGAAGACCCTAACGAGAGAAATGGAGTGGAATATCCAAGATTTAAGAATCTTTCCCCTAGGCCACGTAGGAAGTCTATCATTCCTGTTCTCCCAGCATATGTTCCAAAGGCCAACAATCTTTTTCCATTCTTTCCAACAATAAGTTCATAATCATATAAAGATACCCGCTGACTGAGAACCTTATCAAGTAATGGCATGTTTTCTGGTTGAGCCTTGTGAGAGTGTGAGAAGAATGCATATGCCCTGTCGGGCAAAATATTTTTCATCTTGGGTTGTTTGATCCCTAAAATAAGCCCACATTCAGACAAGTCCTCTGAAATTTCACAGCCAACATCTTCATATTGAGCATCTGGATGAATACGTTTAGTGCATGGCTGAACAATTATACGGTCAACTCCATCAACCCTTCCCACGCTATGTAAAAGTCGAGCACAGTGTAAGGGAGTCAAAGGAGCCCTCCTTTCCCACTTGCTGCCAGATTCACGAAGCACACCAACAACTCTATTTCTCAACATAGCTGAAATCAAGGGTATATGAGGTTATGAAAATTTGATCAAGATCTAGATCAAGGGTGCCACTGTAGAGAACCTCTATGCCATGGTAGTTGAAAACTTGACCAAACAGTAGAGTCTGATGTATGCTTTGTTTTCTTTGTGCTTTTACAGAGGTAGGAGCTTGAAGAAGCTGCCAGTTGAAGAGCTGGAGCATGAATTACATAATCTAAAACCACACATTAATGATTTCTTCTTCAAAACAGGGTTTTGAAGAAGAATCAATCTCTGACATGAGACGGAGTCTAACAGGTTAAAGCCATGAATTTTTGGTATCATAGATTTAATGATGTTGTTCTCTACAATATAGATAGATAAATAGGTGAGCAAGAAGGCCACGAGGTCGAGGAGGCTAACCCAAGGGTAATGTAGAACTCTGAGAAGAGATAACAAGACTGCAAGTTCAGTTAGAGGTCATGGAAGTGGGGAGACAGAAGGATCCTGAAGGTCGATATGTTAGTGAGGTCGAAGAGGAACCTTAAGAAGAAGGAGCAACACATGTTGAAGAATTTGCTGAGGTTAGGTTGTTGAGAGAAGTATTGGGCTCAAGTTCAAGGCCAAAGCCTGAAATATCCATTTATGATGGTAGTTTGAAGGATGAGAATCTAATATACTGGATCATTAAGATGGAAAAGTATTTTGAGTACAAGGAAATTGATGAGGACAAAAGAGTCAAGTTTGCAGTGATAAGGTTGAAAGTTCATGCTGCAATATGGTGGGACAATGTATAAGATGAAAGAAGGAAGAAGGAAAAACCATTTACCAAGAGTTGGGATAGAATGGTGGCAAACATGCAAACTAAGTTCTTGCCAAAGGATTACTAGTTAAATCTCTACAGACATATGCAAAAGCTTAAGAAAAATATGATGACAATGAGGGAGTACACCGAAGATTTTTACAAGGTGAACTTGAGAGAAAATTATGTAGAATATACTCTGGAGAAGATAGCAAGGTATATCAATGGTTTGAGTTTGGATATGCAAGATGAAATCAGCATACTTTCTCCAAGTACAATAGAGGAATCATACCAGTGCGCCTTGAAGGCACAAAAAAAGATATCTAGGAAGGAAAGCTCTGGCAGAGGACGTGGCTTTTCCAAAGGGAAAGGATAGTCAACTGGAAGAGGAAATGTTCTAGTGAAAAATAATGATTAAGGCAACTCAAATCAGCAAGGGTATTCAAAGAAATAACGTGGCAGCAAAGAAGGAAGACATTACTAGAGAGGTAGAGGTAGAGGAATGGGTAGAGAGATTGTCTACTGGTGTTACAGATGTGACAATTTGGGTCACCAATCTTTTGAATGTCCTGAGAATGAAAATATGGTACAACGAAGTACATACATGGCTCAAACCGAAGTAGTAGAGGCACAAGTACCTAAGGAAAAGAATGTACCAGAGACTGGAGAGGTTTCGATGATGCACAAAGTCCTGTTAAAACCAACAAAGGAGAATGTTGAACTAGTTCAAAGGAAATCCTTATTCAAGACAATGTGTAAAGAAAAAGGAAAACACTACAAATTTGTGATTGACAACGGAAGTATGGACAATCTAGTCTCCCAAGAAATTATGAAGGAAACTCAAATCAGCAAGGGCAGTCAGAGAAAGAAGGTTGTAGCAAAGGAGAAATACCTTACTAGAGAGGTATAGGTAGAGGAATAGGCAGAGAGATTGCCTATCGGTGTTCCAGATGTGACAATTTAGGTCACCGATCTTTTGAATGTCCTGAGAATGAAAATATGGTATAGCGAAGTACATACATAGGTCAAACCGAAGTAGCAAAGGCACAAGTACTTGAGGCAAAGAATGTGCCAGACACTAGAGAGGTGTCGATGATGCACAAAGTCATGATAAAACCAGCAAAGGAGAATGTTTAATCAATTCAAAGGAAATCCTTATTCAAGACAATGTGTAAGGAAAAAGGAAAATGTTGCAAATTTGTGATTGACAACAAAAGTATGGACAATCTAGTCTCCCAAGAAATGGTGGACAAATTGGGATTGAAAAAGATTAAGCTTCCCACACCTTATAAGGTATCATGGCTACAAAAAGGACACCAATTGTTGGTGCATGAGCAAAGAAAAGTTGAGTTTTAGATAGGAAGGTATAAGGACAAGGTGCTTTCTGATATAATGCCAATGGATGCTTGTCACATTCTTTTGGGTCACCCACGGAAGTTTGATAGGAAGGTAACACATGATGGAGAGACAAATTATTATAAGTTCAAAAAGGATAGCATCAACCACACTCTTGTACCATTGAAAGAGGAAGATATGGCTGAAATAAGCAGTCCAAATGAATTTTTGCTTGGTGGAAAGGAATTTCTACAATAGATGGAAGAATAAGAGGTAAGATATGTAGTCGTTTGTAAGCCAAAGGTAGTACTTCTATACACTGAAATTGTAGATTTACCTATTGAAGTTCAAGATTTGTTGCATGCATTTCATGATATTGTAGATGATGAATTGACGAGTGAGTTGCCACCCAAAAGAAGCATCAGTCATCACATAGACTTGATATCAGTATAAAGTCTTGTGAACAAGGTTGTATATCGAATGAAACCCAAGGAGAATGAGGAAGTGAGTAATCAAGTGCAAGAACTATTGGACAATGGACTAATAAGAGGAATTTTGAGTCTGTGTGTTGTACCTACAGTACTAAGTCCAAAGAAGGGCGGAGAATGGAGAATGTGCATTGAATCCAGAGAAATCAAAAAGATCACCATTCGTTATAGGTTTCCATTGCCATGGATGGATGATATGATGGAATGATTGTGTGGGGAAACTTACTTCTCAAAGATTGACCTGAAAAGTGGTTATCATCAACTTTGGATAAGGGAAGGAGATGAGTGGAAGAAATATTTCAAGACCAATGATGGTTTGTATGAGTGGATGGTCATGCCATTTGGCCTATCAAATGTACCTAGTACCTTTATGCAGCCGATGAGTGAAGTCTTTAGGGAGTTCATTGGTAAGTTTGTCATTGTTTATTTGGATGACATTTTAATTTTCAATCAAACTAAAGAAGAGCACTTAAGACATTTGAAGTATGTTTTAGAAATATTGTAGGAAGAAAATTTATTTATTAACATGAAGAAGTGTTATTTTATGAAAAGTGAGCATGTATACCTAGGTTTTTCCATTTCTAAGGATGGCTTGAAAATGGATCTGGAGAAGATAGAGGAAATTGTAAATTGGCCCTCACGTAAGAACATTTTTTAGGTGAGAAGTTTTCATGGCTTGGTCAGCTTCTATAGGAAGTTTATCAGAAATTTCAGTAGCATCTGTGCACCTAACTTGACATCATCAAGAATGAATAACAACCATTTTATTGGATAGCAGCAGCAAAATAAAAAATAAAAAATCAATTATTGAAGAAGAAGATCACTAATAAGCCAGTGTTGAAGTTTCTAGACTTCAATCAGCCCTTTCAAGTAAGATGTGATGCCAGTGGGACAGCCATTGGAGTTGTACTAAGCTAATAAGATAAGCTTGTTGCATATTTTAGCGAGAAGTTAAATGAGTCAAAACAAAAGTACTCTTCCTACGACAAAGAATTTTATGCGGTGGTTCAAGCTTTGAAGCATTGGAGGCATTACTTGATGCCTATGGAGTTTGTTCTATACACGGATAATTCTACATTACAATACATTATGTAGCAACATAAGTTGAGTCATAAACATGCAAAGTAGGTGGAGTTCCTTCAAATTTTCACTTTTGTTTTGAAGCACATTAGTGGGAAGGAAAATAAAGTTGTCGATGCCTTGAGTACGAGATGTTTAATCAGGTAGGAAAGTCAAATACAAATTTTGGGCTTTGATTATTTGAATGACTTGTACAACATTGATGATGATTTTAATGAATCTTTTGTAGCATGTAAGAATCCATTCAATAGGGACAGCAGTCCATGGAAAGAGTTTATGTTGCAGGGTGGGCTATTTTTCAAGAACAATCAACTATGTATTCCCAATTGCTCAATGAGGGAAAACTTGGTCCAAGAAAAGAATAATGGAAAGTTATTTGGACACCTTGGTGTTGAGAAAACAATTGGGCAGCTGAGTCACTTCTATTTTTGGCCTAAGATGAAGGCAAATGTAAAAAGGTACATGAATAAGTGCATGGTATGTCAACATGTGAAAGGGAGGAGTCAGAATGTTAGACTGTACATGCCTTTACCCATTCCCAACAGACCTTGGGATTTGGTGAGTACGGACTTTGTTCTAGGTTTACCAAGAACTCAACGAGGTAATGATTCAATCCTTGTAGTTGTGGACATATTTACTAAGATGGCTCATTTCATTCTATGTTCCAAAACTAGTGATGCTACCCATGTGGCTAATTTGTTTTTTGATGAGATTGTTTGATTGCATGGTTTGCTAAAGAGTATAATCTCTGATAGGGACAAAATATTCACAAGACATTTATGGAGGACCTTGTGGAAGAAAATTCACATTAAGCTAAATTTTAGCTTAGCCTGTCATCCACAGTCTAATGAGAAAATAAAGGTTGTGAACGGGAGTTTAGTAGGTGACCAACCCATGCAATGGGATCATGTGCTAGCCCAAGCTGAGTTTTCCTATAATGACTCACCAAATAGGAGCATGGGAAAGATTTCATTTCAAATCTTGTACGGCATGCATCCGAGGGGAATTTGTGAGCTAAGAGACTTGGTGAAGCTTGAGCATAGAAGTGTTGATGGATAGGATTTTGCAACAGCCATGAGTGAGTTGCATGAGAAAGTAAAATAGATATTACAAGACACAAGCTACAGCTACAAGAAATGAGCATATTTACATAGGAAATAGGTAAAATTTGAAGTGGGAGGTGTGGTCCTAGCCCACCTAAGAAAGGAGAGGTTTCCAAGGGGATAATACAAGAAGTTGAAAATGAAGAAGATAGAACCTTGTAAGATCCTCCTCAAGTTTCCAGTGAATGCTTATGGGATGGAGCTTCTAGGCATTGGCGTTTCACCCATTTTTAATGTAGAATATTTGTATTCTTACACAGCTGGTGATGCAAGTCAAACTTCTGGGAATCTTGACCATGATGAAGGAAAGCAACAACAGTGGTTGAAAAAAAATCATGTGGAAAAGAGTTTAGAGGTTGAATACATTTTCGATACACGTTTCCAAGAAGACCAAAAGGAAAGAATACTTGGAGTATCTTGTGAAGTGGAAAGAACTTCCAATGGAGGATTCTACTTGGATGGATGAAGCAGCACTACAAAAAGAAGGTCATTCTATAGAATATCTTATGAGAAGGAGCTCATAAATTTTTCTTTGGTGAGGAGTTTGATGCAGGTGCATTAGGTCGTGCACATAAACATGATAAGTTATTGAAGTCAGACCAAGAGCCTAGCAATGTGATGGGTTTATCACATGCTAAGGCTAGAACATTTTAAGTTTATTTGTAAAAATTTTGTGGATATGTATTTAAGAGTAGTTAGGAGCATCTATTTAAAAGAAATTTTAAATAGTTAAGGATAGTATTTTGATAGCTTGTAGGGAGTTAGAGCTAATTATATTAAAAATAGATCTTGTTTCTTGATTTTGTGGAGTGAGGAAATTGGTTCACATTGGTGAACTCATTTCTTGGATAGTTATTTTAGTTTTGTGGGGAATGAACATTTTCTTGAAGCTTTTGTGTGGGAGAAGGGTATGTTGTTTTTGTTCTTTGTATGAGATTGAAGATAATTGATAGAAATTAATACATCCATGGGATCAATCTGTGTGAAATGGATCTGGCATGTGGAGTTAATAGTTAACTAAACAACACCTATAGACCAGTGTTTATGAATCAGCAAGTTGAATTTGTAAGCATGTATGAGATAGTTAATTGTATGTGCATTTGTGAGGTTTATTAACAATCATATTAATATCTAGAGATTGAAATTTATTTGGACATTATTCTTTAATATATTTACAAGAGAAATTACTATATTGAATGAGGAATTTGTGCACTATATTCTCTTTGTTCTTTACATTTGAATGACACTAAAATATAGACCTGGAGAACCATAATAGAGTTAATGTTTTAATCACAGTGATTTTGGGTCAAATCTTGTGTATTAGCAAGATTCATTTATGTTACAGGTTTGATAATACAAAGCACTATGTATAAATCCAAGAGAAGAAGGGAATTTTGCAGGAGGAAAAGTGTCATCGAACTTACGATTCAATTTATAGTCAAAGGAAGATGAAACTCAAAATTCTGGGATCTAGGTTTTGTGCAGAGTATGGTCTCTCTGGTGACTCGCAAGAATTTTTCCAAGAAAATTCTTAATTGAGGAGTTTCAAGCTAAATTCTGAACTTCGTTTTTCTAAGTGCGTGCGTGGTAAAAATGATTTTTTGTTGAATTCCAAACCTTTAACCAATGCCTATGTATAATTCAATTTAGCTCTTGATTTTTCAACCTGTTAAATTCATCACTCTCATTGTCAAGAATGAATTGCAGTGGAGAACCCTTCACCCACATCTGTGAGTGGAAGAGTTTCTCCCCCTCCTCTCATTCTTCGAGCTCATCCTTCTAGATCTTGGTGGTGGCAATGGTGGAACTAGGCTTCGCATCGATAATATTCTTCATTTTTTCATTTCCCTTGTTAGTTTCTGACTCAGATTCAGAACATGCATCCGATTCAGAAGCCTTCAGCTCGGCCACTAGTGACTGTTTGGCTCGACACTCACTTGTGTTGTGAGTGGGGATCTTATTGAAATCGCACCATTTCCCTGTGTCCTTCTTTGTCTTCGTGGTGTTGTTATTCGCTTATGGCTTCGATAGGTTGTCCTGGATCCCCCCACCTTGGCTTTTTCCTTTGTTTTGCAGCTTGTGGGTGCCTTACACTTGCTTTAGATTCATAGATCCAAAGTCACACTTTTTTTATTTAAATTTCTGCTCAATCTTAACAACGTATCGATAGACGATGCTAAGTGAGAAGATTTCCAGGAACTCCATCTCATCCTGTATGTACTTGTGTAGATAGCCATGGTACTTGAGTGCCAAATTACACTCAGACTATTTGATGCCCAGCTTTTTGCGAAGGGTATGAAAAACATAAGTGAACTCTGGAACATCTTGGTCCCTTCCGTGCTACAACATGGTTCACTTTATGTATTTATCTTCATAGCTCCCGACAGGGTAATATTGTTCCATGATGGCATCTCAGATTCCAAGTGGGCACGACTGAAAATAGTGAGCATTCCCTCTCGTCCTTTTGTTCATAGTAGGTTTCCCACCAGTCGACGACGTGTGGGGCGGCTTTGAGAAGTGAAAAAGTAATATTTTCCCATTTGGAAAAGTCATGAAATGAAAAATATCCTTCCAACAAGTTTAACAATCTATCTACAGTGTCTACATCTATTTTGCTCTCAAATATGGGAATATCAAAGTTAACTTGTACCTTAAAAGGAGTGGTGCCTCTAGAGTGGTCATTAGATGAGGATACATTACCTGCGGGTAGCTGTCGAAGGATTTGACAAAATTTATCCATCATCGCATTCCTTTTTCACTCGAGGGCTTCCTCAAGAAATATTTTGAAAGGATCTCCTACCCCCTTGTCTTTCTTTCCTTCCACCATGGGATGTCGTCAGGGTTCATGAGGCTGGTCTTGCTAAGGTTCAACCAGTTCGATCCCTAACTCCTTATACCCTGACCTCGTTGGTGACATGCAAAGAAAAATAGAGAAAGAGAATACCGCTTTGATACCACTAATATAGACTTATTCAGGAACACAATAAAATATAGAAATGCACATATATATAGATATGCAAGAAAAATAAAACAGCATTTCATTAATATCAAAGAACTAAAATATGCTTACATACACAAATGGAAATAAACTAGCTTGAGCGATGGTAGCTTATCTCTAAGAAGAGATGTGGCAGCTACATGCCTCTCAAATTTGTTGCAATGAGGCTTGAAGGCCTATTTCTTATTAAGAAATAATGGAAAACCCTAAACATGCAAAAACCTAACCCTAGGAGATGAACGTCAAAACTATGGACCTCGTTTGGGTAAATTGGTACATCAACTTCATTGGTCATAAATTTGGCATATGATCTTTGTTTGATGTGCACAATACCTCGTTAGAAATATCTATCTGAGGAATACAAATTTTGACTAAAAAAAGCAATTAAAATTTCATTTTTTCCCGTTTTCCAAAAAAACGTTGTTTAGGGCCACAAAACAACTCCGGAAGTTTAGGCCCTAAAAAACTGCCAAAATTAGTAAACTATTCTATAATTAAGGAAACTGAAAAATTGAAAGAAAAAATGGTGGGGGTCCAAGTGGAATAGGCGGGTGGCCACCAATATTCACCTGGATTAGTGCATAGAAAGTTTCCCTGAAAAAAGAAAAAAGAAAAAAAACATCCCTAAAAAATAGGGATCTAATCTTAGTATCTCGAAGGAGGCACTTGCACTATCTTTAGAAACTTCTGCCAAGTGTTGCTTTTTCCTTTATTTTAGGCATTCATGTCATAAACACTAACTTGTCCAAATCTATTTAATTTATGCTTCTAGAGCTCATTTTCACACTCGATCTTGGAGCTCTAGCATTCCCGAGGAGATCAAGGAACCTTCAATACGATCATCTTCGCTTTTCCAGGTGAGTTTTTCTTTTGTTGTCTTTTGCCGCTTTTTTTGTTGCTTTTTTCTATTTGGCTTGTGCGAGTGAATTTTCATGTGTTTCTCTTCATGGTTCTTGCAGTTTTGACTTGCTTTAACTTGTAGAAGTGTTGTTTTAATTTTTAGATTGTCTTTCCCAAGTGTCACATTAGTTTTCTTGTTTGTTCACTAATGGTCGTTGTTGCGGTTACTCTCCTTAGCTACTTTATTTTATTTCTCTTTGATCAATTGTTGCACTTGATTCACATGCATTTATCTACACTTAATCATATATGCCCTCAGCTTCACACTATCTCTCAGATCCACTTGTTTTTCAAACTTCCCTTGGGTAGATCTAGGTTTCCCTTGGTCAAATCTCACTTTACACAGTTGGCATTTTGCAATCTAGAGGCTTAAGCCACAAGATTGGCATTTGGAATTGCATAATTCTTAGTTCAAGTTGGCTCCAACTGTGCACTGGGAAGTTCCAGGAGTCAAACTCTCATCTTGGCCACTGAGACTGTGCAATGTGCAGTCTCTCCCATGCCTCTTCCTAGGCTGAAATGTGCATTGCGCAGTTTCAACCATCATGCTTCCACCTTGGTTGTTAGGGATGTAGAGTGTGTAGTTCCCACAGGCAGCTAGTCCCCCTTGTCAGAAAAAATTACACAATCCTTCCCATCTAGTGCCCAATTTGCTGCTTGAACTTGCCTTATAAGTTGCTTTGCTTAAAACTGACATTTTCTTTCCATGAGTGTCCTATTTGTCCCACAGGTACAACGTTTTTTGAGCACCTCTCTAGAATTCATTGTCACCATGGCATCTAAGAGAGTTGCATCAAAGGAAACCACCAAGAGAAGTAATGGGGAAGATGTTGAGAAAACTTCAATAGATTTGCTAGTGTATGCAGATACTCAGTTGTCTATAGAGAAGGGATCATCAATGACATGGCAACATATTACATATGCTTTTGCAAAATACTTGGAGGCTGACTTAGAGGATCGACAGGTTTATCTCAGCATCTAGCAGTTAAGGTTATGCAAGGTTACATGTAGGTATCCCACCTACCCATGTGTAGACATCATCAGTTGGACTGTCTCACATATGGATGAGAATACCATGACATGGTGTAGTTCCAGCGGTCAAAAGCTTGCCACCTTCAGGGAAGAAGACTTTCAGCAGATGTATCACTTCCTGAGCTAGTAATGCGCATGGACTCACTCTTTTATGCCACCCACATCTGGGTGAAAGAGCCATCAAAGTTTCAAAAAACACCTACCCATGTGTACAAGACAAAGTTCCTCAGGAAGGCTTACTAGCTCTTGATTATCTTTGCTTGCAAACTATTTGGTCAAGAGAGCACTAAAAGATTTCTTGAAAGGTGAGTAGTCTTATTGGACCAGTTGTTAAATGATGGGAAGTTGTTCAATTGGTCAGATCCATTGGCACAACAATTGAAGGCCCATGTAGCACAAGCCCAGAATTTTACGAAGGATGAGTGAGCAAAGTTCTATATGTCTGCATACTTACTGGATGCAATCTATGTGCAGTAGAAGTTCCCTGTCATGAATTGGACATGGACACCATGAGAGACCTCCATGAATATATATTGCAAGTTGCTTTTATAATGCAATTATCGAGGAGTAATATCACGACTAATTGGCCAATTCATCATCTATTGTACAAGATTATTTATTAACAAGATCCACCTTGCATGTCCCAAGAAGCAATGGAGGTGATAGTATACATCGCATATTAATATGTCTCACCAAGTGGCACCTTTATTAGAGTGAGAAGCCTCTGCATGTCTTACCAAGGTACACCATTAAGAAACTAGTCATGTAAGAAGTATCATACTATCTCACTACAGGATTGTCAGCAACACTACACAGGAAGAAGAAAGCACCATGGCCCACTCTTCCTTCGCAGATCGGATTATACAAGATAAATAACTTGAAATTCCTAGATGTTGAGGCTAAGGAGATAGTGAAATTTGAATTTGGCACTAAGGAATTTAATCCATATGATCCTCGTAGCATTTGCAAGGACCATTGTACGAGAGTCTACTTTTTGTGGATCGGCGGGGCATTTCATTGGCCAGAGGAGGATCCTTGGAGGTACTACTACAATGCCTCTAGACTCAATGAGTTGGTCAATTTAGCAACAAATTCACAGCCTGCTCCACAGACAATGACAGCTCTGGAAGCAACAGCAGTAGAAGGTGGCAATCCCATGTAGGACAAGGGAAAGAGGAAGATTGATGACATTCTAGAGGGAGAAAAAGGTTGCAAAATGAAATAAAACCCTCTTATCAAGAAAGTATCTTTGGAAACACAAGCAAAGAGGAAGAAAAGGATGCAGAGAGAAAATTGGATGAAGAGAGAAAATAAGAGGTTGCAGGAAGATGAACTAAAGTTGTAGGAGACATAGAAGAAGCTAAAGGAAGAAAAGGAGTTAAGGCGGAGAGAACGAGAAGAGAAGCATAAGCATGAATAATAATAAATGAAAGGTACGATGACAAGGGAAATAACATTGATAGAGGTTGAATACAAGTAACAACCAACAACTGAGGAGGAAGGTGAATAGATGCACGATCGGGAGCTTGCTCAGTATATTGAACAATTGATTGAAATTATAGACATGGAGTTGAAACAAGAGCCACATCATGAAGATTTTGACCTGATGTTGAGAGAACCATAGTTCATCCCTCATTCTCTACCACTTCTAGCAGCAGAGTGAGACCTGAGTGAGCAAGGAGATATTTTCCTCCTTGATGATGATCCAGTGATGGATGTGTACAATCTATCATTCGAAGAGTTCCAAAAGAGGATTGTATAAGCATAGAGGAAGCACTTTCCAAATGATCACATACCATCTACATTCATTAGAGAAAGGGTTATAGTGTCAGACACTAGGAAGCATCCAAATGCCATTGCCAAAGCTAGTTTGGCCTATGCAAGAGAAACAAGATCAAATTTTTAGTATTTAACGACCAAGAATGAGAAACTGGCACAGAACTTGTAGCCTACCACGAAAGAGGAAAAACAACTTTGAGAAATAGCATAGAAGGTAGTTTCCACATTGCGGTAGATGCGAGTAGCGATACTTGCTAAAGTATCAACACTTGGAGAAACCATGCGGAAGCTCTATGACGGGTTTGTCACCGTACATAAATATGTTTTCCGTTTGCATGACTTACATCATCAAAAAAAAGTTTTTGTTAAAACTCTCAAAAACATACAAATTGTTATCACCTATGTACAAGAGTGGGCAATGCAGTTCAAAGGGGCCTTGCTTGCCTTAGTGAAGAAAATGAAGTTGCAAGCAAGGTTGGAGAAAGAAAAGTTTTGAATGTTGATTCAGAACAACAAGCAAATCGCCTCATTCATTGGAAGCATATAGGCCTCATATTTGTGGTTGTACAATATTTTGGATGTCTTGGTGAGAACACACAAGATCCCATCAATCGGTTCCCTCACCAAAGATAAACCCAAGAACCAAGTTTGGTAGGAGGTTGAAAATTACTTGGAGCAGATGAGACAAAATTCCACAATGGAGGACTTCGATTTGAACACACAAAATATGCAGAGGTTCATTGGTGGTCCTGTGAAATTTAAAAAAATGTTTCTCATGCTTCAGAATGATTTGGGCACAAGTTCCAAGACAGTGTACCTGGATGCCATGGAGGCTATAGTATGCTTCTAGCAAGACACCGTTAAGAAGTTTTGGGACACCATCACACAGTACCAAGCTTGGCACCAATATGTGACCGATAAGAAGCAAGTGGAGGTTGTTGAGTTAGACTTCTCCCAAACTCTAGCATCATAATGTTGGGTTTTGTTAGGTTGTTAAGTTGTCTCTACCCTATTTTGTCTCATATGGGTACAAATGGAAAATGTAATATTATTTGTAATTATGTTGTAAGTGAAATTCCAAGTGTCAATATTGGAATATGAAAGGTCATCATGTAATGTCATGTGTTCTTTTTTGAAGAATTTGAAGAGACATGAGGGCAGTCCAAAGGTCACAAAGGGTTGTTGAAGAGTCACCCCCTCTTGTTAAAAATAGAACCTCATAACTCATGTAACGGGATTTTGGCAGCCAAGCATTTGGCTAGGCTTAGGCTTAAAAAGAGCTTGGGAGTATTGTGAAGAGTCTTGGCTTCTCCATAGCATAGAGTGAGTATACTTCTTTGAAGGAGTAGGTGTTATTGACTATAATGTTCCACTATTGTGGCTAGTGGCTATCAATGGTGTATGTATGTTACACATTGCCTGTAGACTCCATACACTCCTTCAAACAGTTTTTTGTAGAATCATTTTGTTCTTTCATTTTCAATGATCATAAATCCCTTAAGAAGAAATTTGTGAAATTGCAAAAAACACCTAATGAATCTATTCAGGACATTCACGATCATTTTATTCATTACTACTTTAAATTTCCCAAAAATGAATTTGATTAGAAGTTCTTAACTGGAATATTTCAATATCTTGTTCACATTTCCAAAAATCCACACGAATTAGAATCTTTCGAACCTCTCCCACCATACCTCAGTGTTAGAGCTTCTAAATCTAAGATGGACAAGGTTGTTCTTCCAACAGACCCTTTGTTCCCTTCTCATCAAACAGCTCTAGCTCTACATGTCTAGGTGGGAGAATTTGAGAATTCACCTGTTGATCTACCACCATCTCCTCGTACCCCACATACTTAGAATTTTAGCATAGATTTGGACTATGACTATAATGGTTGTGATGAAGTGCTATCTCCTTGTCCTCCACTATTTGGTCCCTCTGATCCTCTTGATTTCGATGTGTTGTGTTCACCTGTCTCAGATATCTCTTGTGATGTTCACAAGGATT
The DNA here is from genome assembly GCA_000404065.3 of Pinus taeda. Lineage (NCBI taxonomy): Eukaryota > Viridiplantae > Streptophyta > Pinopsida > Pinales > Pinaceae > Pinus > Pinus taeda. The sequence goes on along the minus strand of APFE030115350.1, from coordinate 24,257 downwards.
AAGTTTTGGATGGAGTAGGTGTTGAACAACCAACTTGCAATATCATTTTTTATGAGTATGTGTGGGAGTTTGAACAATAATATGCAGTGAAGGATGATCTCTATCTATCCACACATATTCCACATTATCCTGATATTTTCCTCGATTCTGTCATTTCTGTTCAATCTTGTGAAAATTCATTTTCGAATGTTACTACTTTTAGTCATTCGCAGAACATGTGGAATGCTAGTTTTTCATCTGAATGTGGAGAGGAGAAATCTATTTTTCTTGATCCTCCCAATATCTCATCTTATCTTTCTAGGAACATAGAGGGTGGAATCTCTCGTTTTCCATCATCCCCTCTTTATTATTCGTCAGATCATGAGGATGCTTATGTTTTTTATCTTGAACTTTCTGATCATGGATGTTGTGATCATTTCATTCATTCATTTGATCACGATTCTGATTCATCTATTATTGATCTTTCTAAGCCACCAGTCTTTGATAATCCATCTTCTGATGAATTGGAACCTCCCCAAGTTTTTGAGACACTTCAGCCCGAGTTGATGATTATGTCAAGTTCTTGTAGTCTTGAAGTCAATTCCACTTCTAATGAAAAATGTGTTAAATATTTTCAGGCTCCTCATCACTCTATTTTTCAGATTGAAAATCAATCTATCTTACAATTTTCGCATCCTCCTTCTGTATCACATGATCTTATCGCTCAATCATTGGAGGAGTCGTACGTAGCAAGCATTGTTGCAAAACAAAAATTTTCTTATTTCTTCATGTTTGCTTGTTTTTCAAGTTCAAAAGTTTGTGCATGCTTGTCTTTGACTCTCAATGTGCTTGAACACCATGGTACATCTGCAAAATTACTTTCATGTGATTTTCATTTTTACTTTTCTATAGGTTCATTCAAGCTTCAAACGTTCTAATTTGTATTGTCTTATATTTCTTGTTTTTTGGTTTGCTTATATATCCTTTTTCACATACATGCTATCACCTACATGGGCCGGCCAATGCGCCAATGGTTGCATTAGAAGTATTACTTTATGTAAGTTGGCCTATGTTCTTCATAGGTTAGGAGTAGGAGTAGTTGTTTGTTTTTCTTCTTTGTTTCCTTAATTTTCAGTAAATTGTTTCACCTTTCCCCTACTTCTTGCCTTTAATTTATTTCCTTTTGCAGTTGTAGGCTATTTTTCGCATGAAACCTTGTTTGGTTTCTTAGACAAGAAGGGTAAATTTCAAGAGGAACTTATATTGCTATCAACACTTCATTATCTATCTATTCCCTCTCTTTTTGTGAATCTTGAATTTCTTCTAGTCAATGATACCTTGATGGAAAATATGTTCATTTCGGAGAGATTCATTATGAAATAATGATGCTTTCACTTTTAACTAGTATCGCCTACTCTCACTACAAGAAAAATGGACATTGGTGAGGGGAGAAAAATGTCACCATAAGCTCACTAGTGGCAGTCAAAAGAGAATTCGTCACCAAAAACTGAATGTCACCAAAGGTGGCGTCGCCAAAAGTATAGGTGTTGTAGTGACATAAAAAGTTTGTTACCAATAATGATTTATAATGATGGATAGTGACTGTCACCATTTCATATGAGCAATGGTGATGAACCATAGCCTCCGTCACCAAAAACTAAATGCCACCAAAGGTGGCGTCGCCAAAATTATAGGTGCTATGGTGACATTCAAGGTGTGTCATGAATATTGATTATAATGATGGATAGTGACCGTCACCATTTCATATGAACAATAATGATTTAATGTGATGGATCTTTAATGGTTGTCATTATTGGTGCATATATATGGTGACGTTCATTGACCGTCACCAAAAGCCGCATTTCTAGAAGTATAGGTGTTGTGTTGACATTCAAGGTATGTCACAAATAATGACTATAATGATGGACAATGACCGTCACCATTTCATATCAACAACAACAATTTATGGTTACGGACCTTTGAGGGTCATCACTATTGATGTGTATATATGGTGGCGTTCGTTGACTGTCACCATTTCATATTTTTGGTGAGGGTCAAAAAATGTCACCAAAGCTCATTGGTGATGATCAAAAGAGCCTCTGTCACCAAAAATTGATTGTTGCCATTCCATATGGATATCAGGGCACGATGGAATCAAACCACCAACCTCCTTCTTGTAAAGTAGCTCTTCCATTGAGCTAACACCCTTTAAAGAATTGTATTTTTAAAAATTAGACCTTGAAACTTCATAAATTGTAAATTATACAACTTTCAATAAATTAAAGTCTTAGCAATATTTTACTAAACAAGCAAAGCAACATTGACGATGTAGGTCCCTACTTAATGGTTATTGAAGTTATGAAAATTGGGTGGAGGAAAAAATAGTTATGTGTAAGAGAATCAATATGTTCAGTTGAATACTAAATTAGAAGTGAAACTCTGAAGACATTTATAACCTATAAATGACCTATAACTATCAAATACAGCAAATATTGCAAAGGAAATGTCATAAGTGGATAGAATATGGAAGAAGAGGAGGCAGGGACTTGGAACCCTTGTACATCTTTCCATGCCTTAGCACTTGGCACATCTTAGCTTGTTTGACATGTCTTCGTACTATCTGGCACATCCTAGCATGCCTTAGCATTCCCTAACACACCTTGGCATTCATGACCTCACAACTAGCATTACATTTTTACATGACTTGGAAACCTTACATACACTAGAACACCTTGGCACTCTCTAATTAGCATGCCCTCTTTATCCTCCATAATGTCCCAGGTTGATGGAGATCGACGGAGGTAACCACAGACCAAGCTTTTAGTTTGGTAGCTATCCCTACAAAACCAGAGAGGGCTCTCTCTATGAAATCATAGCCAAGAGATGACTAGAATGTAAAGGATTTTAGGCTAGATAGCTAGGCTCGAGTGAGTTTTTGGAAAATTAAGGGTCTTGGAACTCTATCCATCGATGTCTTGTCAGGCGGGGACTTTGTTAAGGAGGCAAGGACTTGGAACTCTATCTAGGATAAATCACCTAACATGCATGAAAAAAGCTCCCTAGAATAGGGCATATCCTACCTAGAAGAGTGTACCCTACTCAAAATATAGAACCCTTCTCTACTATGCACTTTTCTTAAAGATAAATCTATGCATAAAATAGTACTAATAAAAACACATAAATTAAGAAAAGTGAGCATCTAAGTCAAACTATAAAAGTATAATAAATATGGCTCTATATAAGTTTGGGAAACACTAGTCAAGCATGCTTTCATACAACAACAATAATATGCCTAAAATCAATGTGATTTTTTCATCGTTACTATACCCTCATAGCAAAACTGGAATCTATAGCATGTACCCCAAGGTTGTATGCATCTGCTGAAGGTGCAGATTGAAAGGATCTGCTGAGATGAAGTATTATTGAAGAAGAAACACCTTCAAAACAATATACAAAGTCTATTGTGAATTCAACCCATTTGCACATAGATCAAGGTTGTTATTGGGTACACTTCTCCACTGAATGGAAACTACAATGTATTGTAGTGCTACTGAAGAAAAAACACCTTTAGTGCAACACAAATAAAACTCTAATAGATATTGTCACTATGGCCTCAGTTGTCGATGATATCATCAATATAGGTAACAACTTCAATAATTGAAAAACCAAAAGGTGAGATGCATAGAACATTTGAATTGATAGATTTGGGCATACTTTATTATTGTTTAGGAGTGTTAGTATAGAAAATGCAAGGTAGCATGTTTCATCTTTATGTCACAGGCCAAGGATGTGAAGAAATATAGAAAATATTAAATATCATGGTATAAGTCGATTGCAAGTTCTTTTGAAACCGGAATGGAATTCTCCTTGTGCGGGTTCTAATCTAGTGGGCATAAATTTAAATAAGAAAATGATAGTTATGGGGTTGAAATTGTCTCACAATTCATGAAAAGTCCTAAATCTGTTTACTAGAAAGAAGCAGAGTGATTCATCAGGTTTATGGAAGGGAACACCCTATTCGTAGGAAGATAACTTGAAATTAGTTGGGCATATTATTTCTTGTCTTCATGTACGTGTGTGCTTTGAAAAGATAATCACATACAAAGACTCAATAACAACTTTGGTAAAGTTTATAGATGTGAATCACCTCTGAGAAAACCCATCGCTTAATGACAATTGAGCGAGGAATATGTCGAAGGATTCAACCTTGCACTCAGTCATAAAAAGGAAGTTGGGGTATCCAGTATCTTGCCAACAAACCAACTCCAACCATAATGTGAAAGGTAGGTTAACTACGAAACCTCTTTCCCACTTTGTAGTATTGTTCCCTCTTGAATTCCAACAAGTATGTGGCTATTTAGATCCACAAAACATGTGCCAGGTAAACTCTGCATGATACAACTGTGACGTGCAAGCTTGACACACGCTCTAGTTTCCCTCTAAAAGAGGGTAAGTCAAAATATTATGACAATATTAATTGCAATCTAATCATACACTATTGAGGTATTGCATGGAATAAACAATATACTACCAATGCACTAATGAAGAACTCAAAATAAATTAATTTCTTATTGCTACAATAGCGCCTCTTGGGATTCTCGAATAGAGAACCTAACCTACATGGCAAAAGCTTCCTAGAATAGAGTACCTCCTACCTAGAAGTGTGTTCCTTGCTCAAAATATAGAACCCTTCTCTACTGTGCACTTTTCTTAAAGATAAATCTATGCATAAAACAAAACTAATAAAAACACCTAAATTAATAAAAGTTAGCATCTAAGTGAAACTATAAAAGAATACTAAATATGGTTGTATCTAAGTTTGGTAAACACTAAACAAGCATGCTTTCATACAACAACCACAAGATGCCTAAAATCGATGCACTTTTTTCATTGCTGCTACAACCTCATAGGAAAACTATAATATACAACATGTATCCCAAGGCTGCATCCATCTACTAAAGGTGTAGACCAAAAGGATCTACTGAGATGAAGTATTGTTGAAGGTGAAACACCTTCAAAACAATAGACAGAGTCTAATGTGCATTCAACCTATCTGTACATAGGCCAAGGTTGCTATTGGGTACGCTTCTCCCATAAATGGAAACTGCAGTGTATTGCTGCTCTACTTAAGGAAAAACACCTTCAGAGAATCACGGATAAAACTATAACATATATTGTCACTGTGGTATTGGTTGTAGAAGAAAATAGGTAACAACTTCGATAATTGAAAAACCAAAAGGTGAGTTACATATATCCTTTGAAATGATAGATTTGGGCATATTTTATTATTTTTAGGAGTGTTAGTATAGAAAATACAAGGTAGCATGTTGCATCTTTATGTCACATACCAAGGATGTGAATAAATACAGGAAAGATTAAATAGCATGGTACAAGTCGATTGCAGGTTCTTTCGAAACAAGAATGGAGTTCTCCTTGTGTAGATTCAAATCTATTGGGTATATATTTAAATAAGAAATTTATAGTTATGGGATTGGAATTGTCTCACGATTCATGGCAAGTCCCAAAGTTGTTCACTAGAAAGAAGTAGAGTGAGTTGTCAGGTTTATGAATGGGAACACCCCATTCATAGGTAGATAACTTCAAATTAGTCGGGCATATTATTTCTCCTCTTCTTGTATGTGTGTGCTTTGAAAAGTGTTGGGTGCGGGATCCCCCAAGGCAAGTTGTGGGGCTTAGAGCCTAGATTTTGACCAAATCCGATGCAAAGACTCCATGTTTTGTGGGTGCGGAGCACGAAGATTGTAAATTAGTCATAGAGTTGTCCACCCTCATTTTTGTAATGTAATGTCAGCTTTAGAAATCTACCCATGGTTTGCGGACCATGGGATTGTATAAACAGAGTGAGGCTCTAAGTTGTAACGAAAGGAGAATCAATAGAGAAAATAGGAGAATTGAGTCTTATCTAAGTGTAGAGTCAAGCCTTTGGGACATAGAGTAGGAGAAGGCTCTGCAACTGAGTGCGCAGAGGCCTAGTAGTTTGCAGCTGAGTGCACAGACCCCTGCAGCTGAGTGCGCAGGGTGAGTCAAGTCTATAACCTTTGGAGAAGTAATAAAGAAAAGTTTTACATCATTTGTGTGTATCTTTTTCCTATTTTGTTCATTGAATGTGTCATATATAAATTGAATTTCTATGGTTTATATGATGTGTGAACTTATATGAATGTGTTGATAAAGTGAATATAAGATTAAGTATTTGTTTACGCAAAGATGAATAATTGTTATAAGAACATAAGTAAGATCACAGTATAACTTGGGGAAGTAGTGCAGATCGCTACTAGGGCAGTGCGAAATCACCTCAGCCCCTGGTTAGGGTTGTGTGAAGGTGATTATAACAGATCACGAAGGTCTCGCAGGTCAATACAACGCCCAAAGTGACCTTTGAGAAGCTATTCACAGTTGGACTAAACTGACCCCTCAGACATCTCAAGGGTGCGGAAACTTGGCTCCAGCATTCCCCCATACTGCTTTGGTTGAGACCTCAGTCTGTGCTCTGCGGGATTTTGCCGAAAGGTCTAGTAGTATAGGGATTTGTTTGCCTAATTAACTCTGAACCTGGGTCTAGCCCCCTCAAGCCAACAAATGGCTCCGTTTCTGGGACCATAATATGCATAGAGATGTCTGATGCCGTATCATTGGAATCCAACTAAGAAGGAAATTGAAGGTTGGTTAGATAGAAGAATTCACAAGTTCGCAGTGCAGGAGAACAGGAATCCGCAACTGACAAAAGAAGAGTGGTTAGACTGTTACCTGTACAAAGAGATCCACGAAATCTTTTTCTCATCTTTCCCTATTGAGTTGTACGAGTGGATCACAAAGCTAGAAGATAGCCAAGGAAGGTGGAAACTCGACAATCAAGTGGATAGAAAAGCTAGCAGATAGCCAAGGAAGGTGGAAACTCGATAATCCTATTGTGTGGACCCCAGAGTTGGTGCACAGATTGGAAGCATCAGAGGATAAGATCACATGCATTGCTGATCACTGGCTCAACTGAATTATAGGAGGATCCATTACTGAGTTCGTAGTAGATACTTTAGTCAGCTATAGCGAGGCAGAGAAATGGTTTCTCAAAGGACCGTGAGGTAAGTACATAAAGTCTCTTAATACTTGGATTAAAATGTTATTGTGTGAAAAGAGGGTTATGCAATTACCTTGATGTTTGAAGCTACACGAAGTGGAAAAACCTATAGAAACGAATGAATTAAGGGACCAGAGAATAGCCCTTTGATTTCACCTCCGCGAGGGGATGAGGAAGATCTCGCGAAGGTCTCGCTGTGAAGTGTGATCCTTTTGATAAGGAAAAGGATTGTGTGCATACCACCTCCACCCACACCACCACCAGTTTCACCGCCTTCACCTCCATCTTCACCTATACCACCTCCATCACCACCGCGAGTCAATATGGCAAGTGCAATAAAGTTGCATGTGTTCAAGGGAGTAGGAAATGAATATACAGACCAATTTTGGTTCATGATAAGAGTTGTATGGGAAGCACAAGGAGTTACAGATGATAATATGAAGAAATTGATGTTGGTCAGGGCTCTGCAGGATCGCGCTTTGTCCTTGTATATTAAGTATTCTAATGATAATCTGAATGTGGGAATTGTGAATATCCAAATTGCGTTAAACAAAGAATTTAGCAGGCCAAAGTCAGAAGTACAGTCAATCATTGGATTCAAAGAGATCACAATGCTACTAGGTGAGACTCATGGGGAGATGGATTAGAGGCTGAAGTGTACGATTCGCAAAGCTAATATGAGTTTGATGGATGGACAACACAACGAATGGTTTGTAGCATCACTAATGCCGCATTTTAGGTATGCACTATCGCAACAGAGGTTAATGACTCAAGTATAGGCCTTGGAAATCACGATGAGGCTACATGAAACCCTAATGCAAGATCCTAACTTGGGAGTTCAGCAAATCCACGCGTAGTTGAAAAACTTGTGCCTTGAGATGTAGAGTCTGAAACAGGACAGGACAGCCTAACCAGAAGTGCACGAAGAGGTGTGGTGCGTAAAATGCAAGGGTCAGGGTCATGACAAAGACCACTACCCTGTGTCCGGGAATTATCTTGAGGGGGGAGGACTGATGTCGTTAAGGGCGTAAGTGCAAGCAGGACCTAGCGCGACACCTAATTTATGGTGTGCGATTTGTCAAATAAGAGGAAAGCATGCTATAGACAACTACCATTTATTACAGAAGTACACGTAGAATTCGCAACAGTTGTTCTGTAATTTTTGTAGATCAGTTGGACACAATGAGTGCACTTGTAGAAGCTATGATATGACGATGGATAGAACTCCCACCTATAGAGTTCACACTGAAACACGACCCCTAGACCAGAACATAGGAGTGGCGCGAACCAGATTTTAGGGGCGTGGACGAGGCTGAGGTGGAGGAGGACCTGGAAGAGGTCGAGGACAACTAATATGCTACAATTATGGAGGGCTAGGACATTATGCATTTGATTGTATGAACCCAACGAGTCCATCATGTTTGTATTGTACCCTATTTGATCATGAGACAAAGGATTGTCTTATGTTGATAGCTAGGATACGCGACAAGGGAGTGCTACCGCCTCCCCCGACTCAAAACCTGCAGATGATGAGGTATTGTTAAGATATGGTATGTTCTATGGTTATAGTAGTTTAATTATTTTTATTATTATTATCCATAGATTATCAATCACATATGTATAAAGTAAAGTGCAAATAGAACATTAAACAATCGACAAAAAATAAGCCAAGACAAGAGACACAAGATGTGGCGGTTAGCCAGGGATAAACCCCACAATGTGTGGGGAAACCCTTTAATCAAATCTTCCTTTATCTTCAATAGTCTAGCAGTCAAGATAAATAGTACATAAATCATATTTATATTTGCAGCAGCAAACCCTAGATTAGTCCCAAACTAGGGTCATACAATATCTCACAAACCGACCATCAGATCAGCTTGATTCCACCACCAAAATGTATGGCCTTTAGAGGAGGTCCATATGAACCTACATCATAGTTCAAAAGAGGAGGTTTGATGGTCCACATTGGTCAAAGTTTGGATCTGCAGTTGTAGCTTCAATTTCAGCAGCTTCCTTCAAACTAGAGCAGTCGATATCTCGCAAACCGACCGTCGGATCAGCTTGATTCTGCCACAAAAAGTTGTGGCCTTCAAAGGAGATCCAGATGGACCTACAACACAGTTATGATGAGAAGATCTTCTGGTCCACACAGGTCAAACTTCACTTCTACAGTTGCTGCACTAAAATCTGCAACTACTCCTCCACATGCGTGATAAAGGTCTCTTTTCTGCACAATAGAGAAGAGCCTCTTTTCTGTGCAGGAGAGAGAGAGAGATGTGTGAGGAATGAGTGAGTGCAAATGAGGAAAATTCATCCTGTATTTATACACAACTGTTGAGGTTTGAGTAGATGCAACTGTTGGGCTTCTGAGCCTACATGAGTTGGCCAGCTTGATAATAATTCCATAATCAAAATAAATCATATCTCCATAAATACTTATCGGAATCGGATGATCTTTAGATCAATCCTACACCTCTCAACGAGAGGAATCTAATAAAAATATTATCAGCCATGAATGAGATGTCCCTCATGGAGACTGGACCTAGTTTCCAATTTAAAACTCCCTCTCAACTAGGGAGAACTCCATTTGCAATCTATCTGTTGGTCGCTATTATTCATCCATCAAATGCACTGCCCTGTATAGCTCGACCCCTGCTCTATTATGCCTGCTCTTGCTTTGTTATGTTCTACCCTATTCTGATCTGATCTACTTTGCTTTGTTCTGCTCTACATTGTCTGAATTATGAAGAGGAAGAAATGATCGAGGATGTATCATACTGACTCTAAGTCAGTCTTAGAGTATGTACCACTGGTCCTAGACCAATCTCAACCAACCCGAAGTCAGCGTCATAGTGGGTACAACTCTTACCATTGGTCCCAAACCAATATCATCCTCCACCAACTCAAAGTCAGTCTTAGAGTGCGTACCACTTGTCCCAAACCAGTCTCAACTGACCCGAAGTCAGTGTCATTGTATGTACCACTCCTACCACTGGTCCCAGACCAGTATCGCAGGCTCAGAGAGTGTACCACTAGTCCCAAACCAGTCTCAACCGACCCGAAATCAACGTCATCGTATGTACCACTCTCACTGGTCCCAGACTAGTCCTGCACTAACACGAAGTCAGTCTCGAAGTATGTACCACTGGTCCTAGACCAGTCTCAGCTGACTCGAAGTTAGCATCATAGTATCTACAACTCCTACCACTAGTTCCAGACCAGTATCATTGATCCCAGATCAATGAAGGTCATCCTAGCGTAGGGAGTACGGTAGATACAACGATGTGTCCATCGGTACTACCATGGTCCCTAACTTCATTTCCATGCTCATTGATTAGATGACAGGTACTTCCCATGAGTCCCAGACTGCATGGGTAGGATGCCTTGATAGGAGAACTAATCAATCCTATCCACAAGAGAGCGAATCATCCTCTCCCACAAGAGAGCAAATCTTATCCCATAAGAGACCGAATCATCTTGTCCACAAGAGAGAGAATCATCCTGTCCACAGGAGAGTGAATCATCCTGTCCACAATCGCCATGGAGAACACATCATCCAGGCCTCACAGGAGAACCAATCATCCTGCTACACAGTCATCATGGAGAACACATCATCTAGACCTCACAGGAGAAGTAATCATCCTCCTACATAGTCACCATGGGGTGTCACAAGAAAAGTTTTGATTTTTTTACCCTATTCGTCATATGTCACTCCAAGAAGTACCTCACACCCCCCGAAGCTCCCAGATCTCAATATATCATACAGGACCCTCATCGAAGGGTCTTTGAACAACATCAAGTTGTTCTTGGAAAGTCAGGAATTTTTACTTTCCCTAGGGGCTTTGTTAGAATTTCGGTGACCTATTCATATGTATTGATATGTTGGAGCCTAATAGATCCTTACTGCACCATATCTCGAATATAGTGATACCTAATATCGATATGCTTGAAGCGATCATGAAATACAGGATTCTCTAACAAACAAACCCCACTCAGGTTGTCACATAGGATCACGGTGGTATCCAATGTAAATCCAAACAGCTCACTGAAGAGCTTTCGCAACCAGACTGCCTCATAGGAGGCCATGCTAGCAACAATATGTTATGCTTTGGCGGTGCTCAAAATCACCGACTTCTACTTCCTGCTCATCCAGGATATCGAAGCAGATCCCAGGGAGAAGAAGCACCCTGATGTGCTCTTACGGTCCTCCACATTGCCTACCCAATCAACATCTGTGTATCCAAATAGTCTCACATTTCCAGCAATGTATCTGAGCCCATATGTGATTGTGCCACGAAGATATCTTAACAGATTCTTGGCACCAATCCAGTGTATGTGGTGAAGTTCAACCATGTGTTGACTCAATGTGTTGACTTCAAAGCATATGTATGGACGAGAGTTCACCAAGAACATTAATGCTCCTACAAGTTGCCAATACTCGGTGACATTTCGTAAAACAGGTCCAACAACACTACCACTTAACTTCTTAAAGTCAAGCTCCATCGGGGTAGATACAGGCTTGCAGTCCACCATACTGAACCTTTCCAGTATCTTCACCACATATTTTTTTTGAGATAGTAAAGTTTCCCCTGTCTTCTGCCATACCTCAAGTCCTAGGAAATAGTGCATTAGTCCTAGGTCCTTCATTTCAAATTCAGAAGCCAACTCCCTCTTACATTTGTGAATGAGAGAGTCTGCACCTGTTAGGAAGAGGTCATCCACATATAGCACCAGTATGAGAGGTTTGTCATCCTCAACCTTAAAGTAAGGGTTAGGATCAGATTCACTCCTAGTGAATCCCAGCTTCATCAAGCAGCGATCGATCCTCTCAACCATGCTCAAGGTGCTTGCTTCAGCCCATAGACAGCTTTCTTCAACCTGCATACATGAGATTTTCAATCATAAATCTCAAATCCTTCGGGTTGCTCCACGTAGACCTCTTATTTGATCGAACCATGCAAGAACACGGTCTTGACATCCATCTGATGTAGGTTCCATCCTTGTGAAGCCACAAGGGCTATGGATGGTCGTATATCTGGCAATAGGTGCAAATATCAAATCATAGTCTATGTCCTCCTTCTGGGAGAAGCCACGAGCAAAAAAATGAGCCTTATACTTTTCCGTCCTTCCATCTGCTGCATGATTTATCTTGTAAATCCATTTAGAAGTCACAATTGTCTTGTCCTGGGGTCTAGGAACTACTTCCCAGACATCATCAAGTAGCCCCCTAAGCCATGAAGGCCTCTTCCTAGAAGATGACAGCTCGGGTGTATAAATAGGATCCATAGGTTCCTCCACATCAGGGATTGATACATCATCTACCCATAGAAACTTTGGAAGACTTTGACCATGAAACATAGCACGAACAACTTCCACAATTGTACAGTTCTTCCTTTCCGCCACACCATTCTGCTTAGGAGTATGTGGTGTAGTAGTCTCCCTCTTAATGCCAGCCTGAGAAATTGAAGATCGGTGTCTTCATCTAGGGTTGGAGCCCTACATATATTGTACTTTATCTATTGAAGAAATTAATAAAATCATTTATTCTTATTGTTCATTTTGTGTTCTAAACATAAGTGATCTAACTAGTAAAAGTAACAATTGAAAAGAAATATTGATTCACCCCTACCCCCCCTCCTGCCTCAGTATTTCCAACATCTCAAACTGGCACATTGTAACAATTTTGGTAACCTTCCTTTTAGTGCCAATAGCTAATTGAACTAGCCACGATATTGTGTGTGTTTTCCTCTATAAAATGCATCCTTCAAGAATTCTTGGTGCAATATATACCTAAGGTTAAAGCCAAGGTCATTTAAAATTGAAATGGGTCTGTTGACAATTTGACCTTCCATTTCCACCACAAAGGCCTAGTGGTTTTCCTAGTGACTCTCCATGGCTACATAGATTTGAGGTACGCTTCTAGCGACGCCATTAATAGCAGTGGCCTCTTAAACATTATAAACCTTTTATGGCCATGCTACCTATGTGGAAAATCTCTTAGTATGTGCTCTTCTTAGCAACCCCAACACTTTAGTAGCATTTCTTATGTTCCTCCACCTTTTCTTTGCTAATTTTATTGTTTTATTTCCACTTTAGGAGGGATGGTTCTATTGATGCACAATTTTTTCTATTGCACTATAATTTTCACTTCTTTTTGAGTGCTTATCTTTGGTTGAACTGAATCCCTTTAGTTTACACTTTGGTTTTTCCTTCTTCGTACAAATCTTACAAGACCCTATTCTATGCCTTGACTACTCATAGTAGTATTTAGCATCCTAAATCATATCCTCCAATGTTTTTGGCTCATCAAACTAAATTATGTCTTGGTATAATTATGGAAGCCTACTTAAGCTTTGTATCTTCACTTTCTTATCCTTAAGATAGGGTGATATCAAATATTTCATCCATTGGTGTAGGAATTGACTCTCTCCAATAAGTCTATTTAATTATTTCAAGCAGACCATTTCCAAACCAAAAGTGTTATTTCTTTTCAATCCACCAAATTTTACTTTTCTTTTTTAACCTTTTCTAGTCATTTTCAGTGACCTTGAACCATTTTTGCATTAATTTAATAATTTCAACTAGAATTTAATTCATTTGCTCATAAATGTCCTCATTAATCTTTCATTCTGGCTACTTTAAACCATTGACTAATAACCCATCCCTATCTTAACAATCACTCTCAAAGTTCATGATTTAGATGAGACCATTCTATATCAGCGATAAATATATCAAATTATGAACAAGCTAAGACTTAAATTGACAAGGCCTATATAAAAAGGTTTTAGAGTTGATAAAGGGAATATTTAGTCCAAATTACTTTATCTATCCAAAAAGAGTTGATAAAGGGAATACTTATTCCAAATTACTTTATCCATACAAACATTTGTTTAAAAGCTAATTAAACCATTCATTGAATCTGATATTTGCAGAGGTTCAAAATCTTATCTTATGATATTTGCTTTAGGTCAATTATTGGTAGGCCAAGATCCAACTATGAATCAAACTAAACTAGAATGATATTCTGGGAATCTCTCACTAGTTGCGAAAGGAAAACATTGCCTTACTTTAAAATTAACATATTATTTCCTTGTACATTATTCTTATGATGGTTCTCTAGTTTCTTATTTCTGAACACTGAATTTTCTTTTTAGGTATGAATGTCCCTTACATGAGGTCAGAACATAAGCATGCCCATTTTGTTGAATTTGGTGCAATATACCAATAAGCTGTCACCAATGTTGTTTATTAACAATGGAACATATAGCTACATACTTGTTATAGCCATCATATTGTTAAAAATTGGGTACCAGAGGACAAGTGGTTCCTTAAGGCTTTGATCTTTGGCCCAGAGAAAAGTGTCCAAATTTATTGTACTTTTCTCCTAAAGTGACTTTATAAATGGTAAAGTTACATTCTAATTTAAAAGTGACTTTATTAAAGTCAATGAAGAATTAGAAAGTGAAAAAGTGATTATGGAAATAAAAGGCTAAGTGGGTCTTCATTTAAATGGGTGAGTTAAAAAATAGAAAGTGAGAATTAAATGCACATTTATTCTCATCCCAGATCTAAATGAATTTCAGCCATTAGATCTTATGGGTAACCCAAAAGGTCATTTAAAGAAAAAAATGAGAAAAGAAGAGGAAAAGATCAATTCATTCTATCATGAGCATTTGAGAGAAAGAGAAGAGAGAGCAAGGAGAAAATTTCTTAGCAGTGAGGAAGTGAAAGAGAACAGCAAGAATACATTTCAGCAAATCTGGACAGCAGCATTAATTAACACGCATTCCAAGGCAAAAATCGTACAATAAAAAGAAAGGCACATAAATAGAGGAAAAGGGACAACACAAAAATTGAGGAAAAAGGAAAAGGGCACAAATTTTGAGGCATATTTGGGCATGAATTTTGAGGCATTCGTACTGCTAAAATCTGTACAGTTCATACATCAAATTCTAGGCACATTTTTCGAAGCAGGTCGTACAACTTTTAATGTTGTTTTTGTCAAGCCAGGCAGTAACTCCATTAGGCAGAAAATAGTTGGTTGTATTATTCCATCAGGTAGGTCCCCATTATATACATGAGGGAGAGACTGTTCAGTTCATCTCTCGATGATTGTTCATATTCCTATCTATCTATTTACAATAATTCACCCAATCACAAGGATTAGGTGTCAACATTTCCCCCCTTAATCTGAAGGGATGTTGGTGAGTCCAAGCATCATTATGAATCGTTCAAACTTTTCCCTTCCAAGCGCTTTGGTGAACATGTCTGCAATTTGCTCATTTGTGAAACAATGACGGAGATGGATTGTTTTGGCCTCAACATGATGTCAAATCAGATGATATTTAGTATTGATGTGCTTTGTTCGATCATGGAACTTTGGGTTCTTGGCCAACTTTATTGCAAAGGTGTTGTCAATCATGAGTGGAGTTGATTGTACTTGTTTTACCTGCAAATCTTCAAGAATTTTCTTGAGCCACACAATTTCTTTTGTTGCTTCAACTGCTGCCATGTATTCTGCTTCTATTGTGGAATATGATGGAACTGATTATTTGCGTGATCTCCAGGAGACAGCTCCTGATCCAAGACTCATAGCATATCCTGAATTAGATACCCTAGTTTCTTTATCTCCATCGAAGTCTGAATCAGAGTATCCAATCAAGTTGAAGTCGTCCACCTGTATATACTTGATTCCAAAGTCTTGAGTTCCCTTCAAGTACCTTATAACCTTTTTTGCCTTAGACCAATGTCCCTCACAAGGCTTTTGCATAAACCTAGAGAGGATTCCAATAGCAAACGAAATGTCTGGTCTGGTAGTAGTTAGGTAGTTGAGACTTCCTACACGTTGTCTATACTTTGTTGCATCCTCAAATTCCTTTCCTTCAATACATGTGAGCTTTAAGTTTTGTTCCATTAGATTAGTAAGAGGATTGCACTCTATCATGCCAAACTTGTTCAACAAATCTCCAATGTATTTCTTTTGAGAAAGAAATATGGACTTTGGATGTTGGGTTACTTCAATGCCAAGATAGTATTGAACATAGCCCAAATCAGTCATTTCAAAACATTTCCCCAATTCCTTCTTTATGGATGCAATGTAGCTTTCATTGTTCTCTGTCATTAAAAGATCATCTACATATACCACAAGATATACAACTGTTTTGCCAACTTTCTTGACAAATAAAGTTGCATCATCAAGATCAAAATGATTGAAATTGAGTTTCAAAAGATGCTCAGTTAGTTTTTCATACCAGGCTTGTGGTGCTTGTTTGAGGCCATACAATGACTTCACAAGTTTGCATACTTTATGTTCATGCCCTTTCACAACAAAACCTTTAGGCTGGGACATAAAAACATTCTCTTTTAGATCTCCATTCAAGAAAGCAGTTTTTACATCCATTTGATGGACTTTCCAACTGTTCTGAGCTACTAGTACAAAGAGTGTCCCGATGGTAGCCCATTTTGTTTTGGGGGCAAAAGTCTCCCCATAATCGACCCCTTCCTTCTGTGAAAAACCTTTTGCCGCAAGCCTAGCTTTGTGCTTGTCAAGTGAGCCATCAGCTTTATACTTGCTCTTGTAGACCCACTAGCAACCAATTGGTTTGGTTCCAAATGGAGGATCAACCAGCTTCCAAGTGTCATTCATTATGAGGGCATCATACTCCTTTTGCATCGTTGCTTTGCATTCATTATGAGAAGCAGCTTCTTTGAAGGAAGTTGGTTCAAAATCTGTAGACAAGTTCAATTCACAATCATAAGAAACATCCATATCAACAAGTGAATGAGAGTCATCTACATCACCTCCATTTTGCCGGTTTGAATTTCTGGTTCCTGTCTTTCCAACTTCATTAGGATGAACACTTTCAAGTGTCTTTGTCAGCCACTTTGGGGGACCTTTCTCAGATGGTCTAGGCTACTCCATTGATTGAGTTGGGACTGAGTCAAGATTGAGTCTCCCAATTCTATCAATTACATCACTTAAAGAATCATCCGTTGTTGGAGTTTCATGTGGGGGAGAGTGTTCTTCAGAAGAAGATTCCACATGTTGATCTAGTATAGGAATCCCCCCTTCAAGATGTGGAATCTGATTATCAAATTCTTGAAATGAGTTTTCTTTTGCGAATCTATCCAAGCGATCAAGTTACCGCTCAACAACATTGTCAGTTTTGGATGATTCAAGAAAAATTACATCTCTAGATACAACGAACTTCTTATTTACTTCATCATAGAGGCGGTATGCTTTGGACGTGTTTGAATACCCCAGGAAGATACACTTACGACTTCTAGCACCAAGTTTATTTCGATGTACTTTTGGTATCAAAACATAACAGGTGGAACCAAAGACCCTGAGATGTTTAACCGAAGGAACATGTCCATACCACATTTCATAAGGAGTCTTGTTTCTTATAGCATTAGATGGACATCTATTCTTTATATATGCAGCACATAGAACAGCGTCAACCCAAAACATTATCTTTACATTTTTGAAGAAAAGCATGGATCGTACCATATTTAAGACTGTTCTATTCATTCTTTCAGCTACACCATTATGTTGGGGATTATAAAGCACAGTTGTTTGATGTTTGATCCCATGTTGACGAAGATAGTTTTCAAATTCATTTGATGTGTATTCTTTTCCATTATCAGTGCGAATAGACCCAATATGAGATTGTGCATCATTTTCAATCCATTTATGAAAATTCTTGGATGTTTGAAAAGCATCAGATTTGTTCTTCAATAAATAAACCCAACACATTCTGGTGTAGTCATCAATAAACATCATGATATATTTATTTCCATTTGTAGAAGGAACAAGCATTGAATGAATGAGTTCAAGTTTCCTATGTGCTCTTGAATGTGAATCATGAAAAGGTTGTTTGCTATGCTTTCCTAGAATGCAAGCATCACATTGCTTAAGTTTTCTAGGAATTGTATGCAAACCAGCAACACCATTTTTCTTCAATAAGCGCAGACTGTCATAGTTCAAATGTCCAAATCTAGCATGCCATAATAAACTTGATGGAAGTGTACCTTCTTCATGATGAGAATTGTATGAGAAATGTTGTGCATGAGCAGATGTTCCTTGCAGTTTGAGAAGCCTTTCTTCTTCTATTCCCGTCATGACAAGTGAGTGGTCAGATGCTTTTCTTACCTCAAGCTTGCCATCAAACATATGAATGGAGTGACCTTGCTGGTGGATGTGGACCAAGGACAGAAAGTTTCTCTTGAGCTGTGTGAGATATAGAACATGATGCAGATGAAAGTCTGTAAGACTAGGCAGTTTAAGCTTTATTGTGCCAAGCCCTGATGGCTTGATTTTTGATTGGTCTGCAAAGTATACTGCTCCATCAACATTGTCAGTGAAATCTTAAAAAAAATATTTTCTATGAGTCATGTGGCAGGTTGCTCCTAAATCAAGCAACCAATCATTTTTCCAAGAAGCAAGTGAAGCATTAAATAAATCTTCATTTACTCGAATGTTATATTGTGCCACAACATAGTGAGCGGATTTAGGTGCTTTACCTTTGTTTGTATCATCAGTTTTACCTTTCTGTTGGTTTCTTTTCTGCTCAATTTTGTCCCATGGTAGTTTGCATCTAGAGGCATCATGTGATCCATTTCTTTTGCAGCGTATGCAGTGTAAATCTACCTTTTCTCCTTGAGAATGTCTGCCCCCCCGCCTCTAAAATATCTTCCTCTTCCTCTTCGACCACCTCTTCCTCTTGTAGAATATTAAGCAGGATGCTTTTCTTTATGAACAAGGCACACAACCTCTTCAGAAGATTTAGGGGCTGTCTTCTTTCCAAAAGCTTTCTTTCTTTCAACAAACGTTTTCACAAGAGAGTCAAAGGTTATATCTTTGAGATTTCCATTTGCTTGCAATGACTCAAGATAATTGGAGTAAGTAGGATGAAGTGCCTTGAGAAAAGTGATAAGAAGAATATCCAATTCAAACTTAGTGGATTTGATATCATGCATTATAGACTTTACTTCAGATGCAAGAGCAAGAGGATCATTATTTTGCAGTTCAAGAGTGAAGAGTTTAATCATGAGTTTAATCATGAGTTAAACAACTTCAAGTGCAGAATGTGAGTCATAGAGTTCTTTCAGCTTTTGTAAGGCTTCAAAAGCAGTTGAAAATGTCGAAATATGGTGAATCACCTCTTCATTTACAGATGTTGCAATTAATGCATAAGCTTTGTTGTTCTTGTTTTCCCAAATGACGAGCTCTTTGTCTGATGTAGGTTGTTCTGGTTCTGTGTCTCCGTCTCCAATACACACTCCTTTCCACAACTCATTGAAAATGAGTGTGTGTTTTATCATCTGGGACCACTCAGGGTAGTTCTCTTTGCCAGTGAGAACTATTCCCACAATAGATATGATTGAATGCATAGTGTAAAAAATACTTCTACTGATAGAAAAATACTTCTGTTGATATACAGTAAAATTGTACTTCTAGTGGTAATTTTTAAAAAATTACAATTCAAAGGGGCATGCTCTCCATATAGGGCTTTGTACTATCTTTGAAAATATAAAACATTTTCCAAAGAAATATTCAGATCAGCTATGCACTCTCAAAAAAAAAATTCAAATCTCTTCCTCATCCTTTTTTTTTTGCAAGTTATAACAGATAGTAATCAGCGCCAAAGTATGGAAAAAAATTGCTTCATAATCTGCCAATTCTCAAGACCAGCATTTCTTCATCTTGATGTTTCACTCATCATCGAGATTGTCCCAGCAAATGAACGCGAGGGGCATGAAGGGAGATTCGGTGTCGTTCTTTACCAATTCTGTTGCACGTCTCTCCAAAACACTACTACTGGTGTTGCAGAACTCAGACTCGACAAACTGGTGGTAGCGATCAATATATGGGCAGCGTTCAAGACTGTGATACACCAAGACTATAATACATCATAAATACAATAGACCTTTTAATATATATAGCCAGCGTTCAAAACAGTTCAATGCATGGAGCAGCGTACCAAAACATTTTAACACATGGAGCAGCGTACCAAAACAATTCAACGCATGGCAACGTACCAAAAAAATTCAATGCATGGCATTTAGCAAAAAAAAACTTCAAGGTGAATACCAGCATTATATGCCAAAAAACACTTTAGACCAGCGTTAATACAATGCCAAAACAGCGTTATAATACCAGCGTTCTTCAAGACAAGAGTAGCAGCGTTCTCCAACGGAGTAGCATTCTATAAATACTTATGGAAGGGAGAAGCATTCAAATCAACAATTCAATGCAGCATTCCGGAGCAACGTTCTTCAAACTTCAATTTACTCACGTGCCAACCTTCAGATTAAATTGCATGTACCATGTCCTTCTTGCATCAATATTTTTCTTTGACCTGAAAACATTTCTAGGTAGGAAATTTCACTGCGATGGCATTTACTGCAACATCGATGCAAGAAACAAAAATGACAGCCTCACGATGGCTCTTGGGGCCACGCAGCAAGACAATATTCCACCGAAACGTCTTCAGACAATATTCCAGTTCTGAAGTTGTCCCTCTCTCAACGCTTTCTGAATTTAGGTAGTAAGAATAGTAGATAGACTGCACAGTAGACAGAGAGGACAGAAAGCGTAGTAGATAGTGGACAGAGAGCTCAGTAGGCAGACTCCATAGGGGTAGAGGACAGAGAGTAGTAGGCAGAAGGGAGTTACAACTATTTTTGGGAGTTGGCTTTGATACCATGTCAGACCAGGCTGTAGCACCTCAACACAAATTGATTCATATATTTCATTCCTTCAAGTAGGTCTTCATTATATACATGAGGGAGAGACAGTTCACTTCATCTCCCGATGATTGTTCATATTACTTATTTATTTATTTACATTATATTCACCCAATCCTGATGATTAGGTGTCAACACAAACTTAGCAATCATTTTGGAGAGGAGTTGCTTACACTGTGTGAGGCTTTCAACTTAATTATTTGCAATTCTTTAGATGGATGGAAAAGGTTTGGGAACTTCACTTGCAACACATACAATGGGGCAAGTTTCGTTGACTATGTGATGTGTTCACAAAGCTTGATATAAAATATAGATGAAATTAAGATTGGAGAGCATATTTGGGACTTAAAATCAGTTCATAACCCAATTTATATAAATTTATCATGGTTAGAACAAAGACAAAATGGGAGAAAAACCCAATGCTCTTGGCAATCACTATCAAGGGGAAAAATTATTCTAACACAAGAAAATTGTACTATGTTCAAGACAATGTTAGAGAGATTAATTCAAAAGGAGAAAACTGGTTTCAAAAGTTTCAACAATCATGAGTTAACAAATATAATCCAAACTGCACTTGAGAAGTGAAAAAGAGCAAAAAACAGGGAATCAAAATCAAATTGTTTTCCTGTAAATGCTTAGTTTGATGAGGAATGCAAAATGGCAAGGAGAACCTTGAAAATGGCAGGCAAGGAGAAGATGAATGTAAAGTTATATAAGAAGATACTAAAAAGGAAAAAAGATGAGTTCATGCAGACAAGGCGACAAGAGTTAATATATCTAAGCAAGAATAACCCAAAGCTTTTGTGGTAGGAACTTCAACCAAGGAAGAAGCAAATCGAAAATAATATTACAACACAATAATGGTTTGAATATGCAAATCAACTTTATGAGAAAGAATCAGAGGCGGAGCCTCCCTCCAGGATTAACACAACTACAAATCTCTTCACGTTACAAGAGGTGGAGATTGGAATTAAGAAGTTGAAAACAGGAAAGGCAAAGGGCTTGGTTGAGCTTCAAGCAGAGTATCTGAAATGGGAAATGAACACTCTTGCACCACACATCATGGAAATATTTAACAACATCATTTAGCAAGGATTCCCAAGGGATTGGACAACTAGCCTAGAAATACCCCTTTTTAAAAGTGGAGACATTAATAATCCTTCCAATTATAGAACCATTATGGTCAATCCTTTGTTTGCAAAGCTTTTCGGTAGCATGCTAGAAAATAGAATCAGTAAGTTGGCAAAAGTAAAAGAAAAGAGGGCAAGAGGACAAGTGGGTTTTAGGCCGAAGCATTCTACAGTGGATCATGGTATCACGTTGAGACACATTGTTGAAAAGGTTTGGGAGGACAAAGAAGAAGCATTATGCTGCTTTGTTGACTTCAAAAAGGCATTTGACATAGTTCCTAGAGATAAATTGTGGTGTAGAATGGAAGAACTTGAAATTCCTCTGCATTATAGAGTCGTTGTCCATAGACCTTATGAAGATGTGAAAGTCAAAAGTAGAACCTCAGCAGGTATTTCAGAAAGCTTTAGAAGTGACATTGGAGTCAAGCAAGGATTCCCTCTATCTCCTACTCTTTTGGGTTTATGTATTGATAAACTGGAAGAGTGGATAAATCTGCAAGGTGGAGATGGTGTTCAATTGGGGGAGTTGTGATAAAGCTTCTTTTATATGCGGATAATCTTGTATTGATTTCTAAATCGGTCCATGGATTGCAAATGCACCTATATGCCTTTGAACATTTTTGTAGAGAAGTAGGGATGCAAGTCAATACTAGCAAGACTGAAATAATGATTTTCTCTAATAAAAGGAAGCAGAGCCAAGATACGTTCTTCTTTGAAGGCAACATTCTTGAAGAAGTAAATGAGTACAAGTACCTCGGGACTAATTTCAACAACAAACTTGATTTGGAGGATTGCAGAAAGAACAGAATTTTAGAAGGGTGGAAAGCATTATATGCTCTTCAAAATAGATGTAGAGAGGCAGAGTTATGGGATTGGAAAACGACTAAAACACTTTTTGGACTCCTAGTTTGTCTAGTGATGCTATATGGGTGTGAATTATGGGCTAGTAGCACCCCCATCTCAAAATGGAAACAAATTGAGAAAATCCAAAAACGCTTGATCATGAGCAAGTTCAAAAATAAAAAATAAAAAAAAATTGGTATCTTATGAGATAATGTTGAGTGAAATAGGAGCAACTCCCATCAAAGCAATTGCTATGGTGCAGCTCATAAAATATCTAAAAATAATTGAGCAAATGGGAGTAGGTAGATGACCTAATGTGATCTTCAATGAAGGCATGAGTGAAAGAAATAAAACATGGATGAAACAAAACTACATATGGACGCAAAAATGGAATATCTACCTCAATCCCTGTCCCACAAATAACAAGGAGCTCAAGGATTTTGTCATGGATAATTTTTGTAAACAGGTATGGGGAAAAGAGTTGGGTAGAAAGAAGTACTACATTGAGGAATTCAACCCTACCTATGATCTACAACAAAAAGAGTTCATTGGAGCTAGCACTCTGTGGAGGGAAAGGTTCTTATTGCTCAATTAAGAACCAACTGCATCAACTTCAGTGTGAAACGAGATGGTGGAAAAGGCCTAAAGAAGCTTGGAAGAATGGGTGTGTACATTTTTCACGTCTGGGGTAGTGGAATAAGAAAAACATTTCACTTTGGAATGTGGTGCATTCAAAGACATCAGAGAAAGTCATGGGAATATGCTAGCATCAGTTTCTTGGCATTGTCTTTTCAGTGAGGGGATTGTTGGAAAGTTGGGCCAACTCATCATCAATTTGAACAAAAAAAAGATTGAATTGCAAAAAATGAAAAGCATGGAAATAATAGTCCCATAGACTATTTTTAGTCTAATGAACGTTAAATATCATTTCATTTCATTAAACTTGAAAAAATGAAAGATTCTAACTCC
The DNA here is from genome assembly GCA_000404065.3 of Pinus taeda. Taxonomy (NCBI): domain Eukaryota; kingdom Viridiplantae; phylum Streptophyta; class Pinopsida; order Pinales; family Pinaceae; genus Pinus; species Pinus taeda. Next base: position 491 of record APFE030115350.1, on the reverse strand, counting down.
ATATGTAATTCCAAGCTTTCCATGTGTTAAGTCTCTTCACTCTTATACACAATTCGTACAAACTGGAACTACAGATAGAAACAAAAGTAATTGTAAGATTGAATTTTATATTTAAAAAGAGATTATTGATTGTATTTTTGTAATAAAAAGAGATTATTGATTGTATTTTTGTAATATAAATTTTATTGGAATTAAAAATATGTTAAAAATCATAAAATTCCATTTATTTAGTGGATTGTTTTAATACAAATGTGAATTTAAATGTGATTGGTATATTTTATATGCTTACTATACCGTAAAAAATACACACCCTTAATTTTGTGGTGCGCTTTAAAATTCCACGTTTATTTTTGCTTAAAGTAATATTAAAGTGAGTGTTATATTAGGTTTTAAATAGTTTTTTAATTCAAATTATTTGGCATCTAATCATGTTTACATACCTTATATAATATTTAATATTTAAGAAAGTTATTATCATATTGTTGAATTTT
>APFE030115346.1:0-10046 GCA_000404065.3 Pinus taeda | reverse complement strand
CAATAGTGGGATGCATAAAGGATGCTGTTAAAACACATATATATAAGCGATAATAGCGAGAGCGATCAAATGACAATTCACATAACAGGAATGAGTTCAGACACAAATAATAGTACCATATGAGCTGCTAATCAATTCCAAATATCAATTGCTATTTGAAATTCTTCCTTCAACATAGAAATTCTTTCAAACAAAGACAGTAGTGCACATTTATATAAAAACCTTCCTTATCAAAATCAAAATAATTGGTCCAGTTTCATAAAAGAATATCCCTAAAGTACAATAGTGCAACTTTAGGGTTTAAGTCATATACAAAACTTTACCACCCTTTCTAAATGCATGAAAGGGTCTATAAATACTACTAAGCTAAAAAAATCTATGAAACAAAATCCTACTAAATTGGCATCAATTAATACTATCTATTTTCTTGAGGGCGATCTGGGAGTTGGCGATGTGAATCATGACTCAGGTTGCTTGCCTTTAAACATGAGCTAGCTTTTCGCAAGCATTGGCTCCACTTCGGGTGGTCTGTTGAGGCGCAAGCTGAGTTGGGGCAGCAAAGGTGGCATCCTGAATATCGGGTATAATATACCCGATCACATCTATGAGGCATTTGAGGGCGGCTCTCTCGCTGTGCAGCTTCACTAAGAAGAACCAATAGGCATCCCATGTCAAACTGTTGATCCCCGCAATTAACCTTCCATTTTTCTCCAGCTCTGGGTAGCATGAATGCTCCAGCATCTTTGTTGCTGTTAATTGGCCTGGAGTACATTGAGAAATCATGTTAGACAAGTAAAGAGTATCATTTACCAATTCAACCAAATTACTAGTGGTTGCCTTGCATCTTAAAATCACTCTTTTTGCCTTCATTAACTATGATTTCCATTGTGTGAATAATATTTCCTTATGTGATTCCAGAATCCTTGGTAGGTTATCCGCCTGTCCTTGATCAGAATCTTTCCATTCCAGAAAATTTGTCAATGTTTCTTCGGCCTGATCCAAATCTGTCCTTGCCTTTTCTACTTTTTCGCTTAAGGATGTCACTAAGTCGCACAATGGCTCTGCCTGGGTGATTTGCTGGCACAAGAGCTTCATTTGATTTATCAAAGCTTTATTTAATTGAAACGCCTCTGCTTTAAACTCATCTACCTGAGGGAGCTTTTTCATTTGCTCAATTTGAGCTAATAATTAAGCGATTTGCTCATCTTTGGATTTTAACATTCCCTTAGTTGATGTTTTTAATTGCACCAATGCTGCCGATAGATCCTTTTGCTTTTGGATTGTGCTTTCGTCAATCCTCTGTTTTTCTTCCTGCAATTGCTTAGTCAGCTGATTATTATTTTGTTGTTGTACTAGCAATTGCTGTTCTGCCTGCTCTGCCTTCTGTTGCGCTTCCGATAATTGAGCCTGTAGCGAAAAGATGTCTTGATCTTTTGCCTTTAATAGACTGCTCACCTCCGATGCTTTATCTATTGTTGCCGCCGAATATGCTCCAACATATTGCGATAGCTTTGTCAAGTCATCGGAGGGGTCAAATTTTTCCTTCCATACCACATTGCCCGTTACTGTTAATTCAAGGAATAAAGAAGGTTGATCAGTCCTTCTCCTCTTCCTCAGTCGTTTCACTACAGCTTTATGCTTATGGCTGTAGAAGACATACAAGGGAGGAATCTCTTCTATCTGCAAAATGATTTCGCCCGATGGGTCCTTTGGAATTATTTCCGTTTCCTTTAATTTGGGTGGGTCGTTGGTTTCGCCCGAAACCTGCTTTGATGTCGCTTCTTGTGTGTCGCCCTCTTTTGAAACCTCATCATCTTTAGAGCATTCTAAATTGCTGATGATTGAATTGAATTGTTGCCATTCCTGGAGCAATTTCGGATCAATCTGTGTATCATCATTAACTTTTGAACCGCTCTGTTCTTGCGTTTTCTCCTGGGTTTCTTCCTGTCTCTGCAAGTTCGCCTGGGTTTCTTCCTGTCTCTGGTCATTCATTTCCTCCTGTTGCTTTGATGTAATAGGAGGTTCTTTATCACGTCGCTACTCAGGCTCGCTTGATTTTGTGGTTGTTGGAGTAGTCGATAACAGGTCTAGAGGCAGAGTTTGCAACCTCTGCTCTCTAATTCTGTTAAATTCGACTAGCCCCTCATCGTTGTATTCATTTATGGCGAGTGATTTAACTTGATATAGTGACTCGGCCGATGTGAACAAGTCCCCAAATCTGTCTTCCTTGTGCTCGAACTTGGCCAATTTGGCCTGGTCGAGTGCATTGTAGGCGACTTTTTTCTGATCGAATCACCTGCTTGGCAGAGTTGCCAGGGTCAGTGAATTTATTTTCTCAGCTTCTTTCTCTGCATATTTGAGATCATGCAGAGTGTAGATACCAATTCGCAAAGGAAAGGAGGGCCAGACATGCTTCTTTTCTTTTTTAAGAGTTTGAGTAACCCCATTGGCGTTGATCTGATAGGTTATTTCCCTGGCAAGTAGTTTATCAGGGATGTATAGAGGAAGCACATGGGGCTTGGCTTGACTACCAAAAACTCTGATATAGGTGAAATTTTCTTCTCCAAACCAACTCCCTACGACAGTTAAATCCACCCCCGCTTGGTCAGAAATCTTAGGGGCAGGCTTATTGAAAATGGAATAATGAATAGGCAACATGAAACCGTTGCAGATTTGATACAAATGGTGTTTGTAGTTGGTCTTCCGCAACTTTTGATGATATATGTGGACGGGTGCGGGGTCTTGCGACGTCCACCTCCATTTGAGCATAGGAAATTCAGAATTAAAACATAAAACATCTAATACATAGGCACTGTAGTAAAATGGCGGAATGAACCTCTCAATGACGCGAGAGTTGAATCTAAAAGTAAGAATGGAAGTTGCTAGCTTATTGGATAGTATATCCGCCCAATCCATTATTTCGCCACTACACGCCACCTCCATTAAGGGGACCATTTCTATGGTAAAATTGGCGGAATCATGTAGTCCCCATAGTCTGCACATCATAATCCCAGCATAGCAATAAGGAGAACATAGAGAATCGACCGAGTACTTACCCGAAGATTCGTGCTTGTGCTTTGCTGGATTTTGTCTCCAACCTCAAATGGGTTCGGACTCAGTCTCATTTTTAGCTCGTAATTTCTCCAGGAATGATGTGTTATACTTCTTCTCTTCCGCCGGCAAATGATACATTTGCCTTAGATCCTCGGCTCGAAAAGAACTGAAAATCCTCCCATCTATAATGTTGAAAGTTCTATCGGTAATTGGGATTTCTTGAATCGCCCATCTTACCACATCTGTATATGGGAGAATTTTCTCTCGGGCCGCTATTCGATGAATAAAGGAGTTGGCTAAATCACTCAGATTAGCCTCGGATTTACTGGTGCTATCGGCAGAAACTTGTATCGCTGTCACCCTCGAGTCTTCAGCTTTAATCAGGTTATATGTGCCTTGCCAAGTAGCTCTGGTAAGTCCCAGGCACGTAGTGTCCGATATGAGCCCTTTCTTTTTATTGCCTGGATCAACAACAGGTTGCCCTGCGGCCGGCGAAGCGGAAGGCATTGTGGTCTTCTTGGACTTCTTTCCCATTCTGCTCAAGTCTGTTTCTGCGGGAGAATTCTGCACAGAGAGAACGATAGGCGTAATACAGGAAATAATAACATAAATCGAATAGGCCAAGATATATATATATTGATAAATTCATGGTGATTGATTGACTTAAGGTTGCTTCGAATCAAATCTGTAAACAGATCGCAAGCTTGTTGTTTTCATTAAATGGCCGTTAAGGCCTGTCAATCTTATCAATACCAGTCAATTCGATTAATGGCCAAATGATTTATTTGAAGCGTGCCTTGCGCGATTTTGCGGTTGAGCGAGGATGAGCGGCTTTTCGAAAGATAGTGCCTTAATTACGAATAAATCGTATTAAACTGCCTTTATGGTTTTCTTTGAAAACTGCGCTTTTGCCTTTATCACAATCGGGCATCGGGGAAAATCATAAGTCATTGTTTTGGTTACATGTGGAATCCCCAATCGCCGATAGCGATATTGCATCACGTCGGGAGTAGCGAGTGGGGTGGTTAAGAAGGCGTTCATAGTCAATCGTCGATTGTCGATAGCAATATCGCATCGCATCGGGGAAAGAGGGAGCTTTATGGCGTTTAATTCATTACCACCAATATCCAATAGCGATATCGCATCGCATCGGAGATTGAGGGATTTTATTACACCAATTCTATTATTGCCGATATCCGATAGCGATTTCGCATCGGAGCAAACCAATATGTCTTCAAGTTGTGTTCCCTTTGTCATTGCGATATGCGATCTTGCAATCGCTTTATCGCAATGACAAAATATTAATAGTTTTACGTTAAGGCTTTTGATTGGTTTATGGAAAAGGCTTTTTGGTAATGTTTTATTTTATTTCTTCGGGCCTTTTAGAATAGAACTAAATTGATACCAAAGAAAACAAAATTTTAAAAAAGGGACTCATTTCATATTATGGTTTTGAGATAATATTGATATGAAATGGGGGGTTGTTGTAGGGCACAACAGTACTTCAAGAATAAATCTTGATTATACCCTGAAAAACCATCCATCACGGACATCCGATTTGAGCCAACTACCTCTGCAATATATAATCCATATTTTGAAAGGGGTAGTTGTCCTTTAGTGAATATTTTTTGAGGTTTCTAAAATCCACACACATCCATATCTCTCCATTCTTTTGCTTGACAGGAACTAGGTTTTCCACCCACTCGGAGTACCTCAAGGGTATAATGATCTTGACCTGAAGTAACATACTTACCTCCTTCTCAATGGATGGGAGTAAAAGGGGATTGATTTATCTACGTTTCTTCTTACAATGCTTCATTACATTCTTTAAGGGAATATTATGTTGAATAACATTTGTATTAAAGGTATTTAACTAGTCATATGACCAAGCAAATACATTCTTACAGGTTTTAAAGAGATTTAATACCCTCATTTATATTGATGGGGGATCCCTTTTGATAACTTGACCATCTGGGGTTCGTTCTTGTTATCGGGAAATCTAGTGTCTACTCGGAGCTACTAGTCCCACTAAGACTGGTAGCTATCTTAGAAACGAACAAACTAAAACCACTTTCATTTTCCTTTATGAGAATTAGATAAGAGGGGAACAAAGGAAACCAACCTCAGTCTTGCACTTGGTTCCTTGCTTGGTTTCTCTCCCTTCTAATAGATCTTTGCCACTCTTCCTTCATCTACCCAGCTTCAAAGAGCACTTGTGGGATCAAACTTTCAAAGCAGCATAATACCATCGAAGAATAGAGATCTACAATCATAAACAATACAGGACCAGATATATATTGACCACACAAATGCGTATATCATCAAACATACAAGAATGTGGGGGAAAACTTGAATAGCTTTACTAATATCAAGAATAACAAAGAGGATTACAAACAATTGTTCTGACCCAACGTCATCCCCTCAGCATGAAAGCCCTTCTTCACCTCATGAAAAGCTTAGATCACCCAACACTATGATGTTGCACCAGGAAACCAACAACACTTCCTTACAAGATACAAGATTCCAGCCTCCAACCTCTGGATCTCTAGGATGAGGGATCCATATATAGATATTTGTAGGGGCGTGAGTCATCTCTGGGTTTTTTATTAGTGTCATTCCACTGATAGTTCTTGGCTCCACTTGGAGATTTCATTGATCTCTTACTCATCCCTGGGCGAATTCTAAGAGGCAAGTGTCATATGAGAAGATTCTAGAAGATTCCTTGATCATCCACTTAGAAAACTATCTCTGCCACTTGTCTATTCTCACTCATCACACCCTGTAGAAGGACTTTTCAGTATGCATCACACCTCCTGTGTGTAGTAGGTGCGATGCATCACACCCTCTGCACTGGACAGTCAGTATTGTCCAATTTTGACCAATTCTGAGTAGTTTTCCATGGAGAACTTCTGGGAGATTATGTAATCAGCTAACCTTGTTCCTCTAGGGTGTGAAGCAACACTTTTAGGGACTTAGAAGCCCTTAGTTTATGGACATGTATGATTGGGGTTGTAGTGCCCAAAAATTTATATAACAGTTGCCCCCTAAAGCATGAGGTCATTAATCTTTTGATGTCGAGTGAAATGCTTTATCATGAGGATCCGAAGTTTTTTCGAGCTGGAAGGCAACCTGTAATAAGATACAATACAATATATTATCTTCATAATATTTTTCATGATCTAGCTGAGGGGGGAATTCCCATGCTTAGCTTTATAAATTCATTTTCATGTACATATGACAGACAACCATCTGTGTAGCAGACTAATGATTCGAACGGATTCATCATCCTTTGATTTGGATGATCGTCTGTTCGGCAATGATATACATTCGATGTCTTTATATTCCTGAATATATCGTAGCCGAGATGGATGAAACTAGATCTGAGGTCTTCAAACTCGTTAAATTTTCACTCGGAGTAAAATTCGATGCATGTGAAGGATGTTCTGGAGTCGAACATGGAAAGACATCGCCTAATTACCAGCCAATGATGTAAGTTGTTAACAGGTGCGAGAGGAGTCAATGATAATGATGATGACCCTCAAGGTAATACAGTACAATTCACGTGGTGTGAAAAAGGGACTTGGCGTCGAACACCACACAAAATCTTTAAGTCGAAGGCCATTGATGTAAACTTGTTGCCGGAAGTGAGAAACTTGCCATTGTCGCATGCAAGCTTCAAAGTACTGAAAGGGTTGTTCCTAGATCGACTTCTTGGATAATGAGATGATGTCGAAAAGAAGCGATTCGTCATAAGAGGGCCTTAATGAATCCCAAATCTACGACACGAAACGGAGCAAATGATTTTGGAGGTGAAAACAATCTGATGATACAAGGTTCACGGTGGCGGTCATGAAAGAATGGAGCGTGAATGTATTGCAGCAAATGAGACACAGGTGAATTCTCTGAGCAACTTCTCTTGAACATACCAGCGACACTGAAAATGGATTGGTAGCGTTAACCCCAAAGATGGATGGTACGGTGGACCAATGGTGATCTGACCAGTGAACGGAATAACCCAACTCGACTCAGATGTGGAGTGAAAGTGTCATGTTCAAGAGCGACTTTCTACCAAGAAAGTTTCTTCAATTTTTCTTCACAATTTTCCCCAGTCATTGCTGACCAATACCTCTTTATTTTTATCAAGCTTGAGGAGGATAACATATGCTTGTTCTATAATTCGCCCTTCAGGCAATCCATCACTATGATTTAATGAGCCTAGCGATAGTGAAACTCGTTCTTGTTTATACGACAAGTTTGTCACTATTGATTTTAATGAGTTTAATGACAATGATAACTCGGTCCTTTTTCAATTTTAGAGAGTCTACAAAGAGACGAAAAGGAAACTCCAACAATCCTTTTCGGCATATAATCCCTTAAGTCGGAAAAAGTATAAAATAATACGAAAGTGATGAAATTTCGATAGTTTTAATGAGCCGAACAAGACAAGCACTCGATCTTTTTGTGTAATAATCCCTCAGGTCCAAAAAGGTTAAAATCTAGAGGAGGGATAGCACTTCCGGTAGCTTTAACGAGTTGGAGAGGCCAATCGCTCGGCAATCTTTTCATATTTTACAAGTCAGGTGAAAAGAGCTTAAAGGAGACTCGTTTTTTGAGGAACAAGTGATAATTTCGGGTAGCAGCTGATTCCAGGTAAGGTTTGGAATTTTCCAATCACGGTAGTGTTGTAGGTTTTAACCCTGTACAGAAATTACCTGCATACGAATTCTAAATCACAGGAAAAAATAAAAATGCGAGAGCATAACACATAAAACACATATACACAGATATTTCACACTGGATCCCAAAACCGGGACTACCAGCTTGATTTTTCATTATGTTCCTTTCAATATTACAATACATATTTATACATGCCGCAGCATCCAATACCATGGACCAAAAACCATCGCGTCCAAAACCATGGACCGAAAAACCATCGCGTCCAAAAAAAAATGTGCAAAAATCATACACAAAACCATAGGTGGGTCCGCCCAACCTAACATAGGGTCCAAAACCAAAATTTTCCGGGGCACTGTCCTAGATCCCATAAAGTGGGGTTACGGGTACCCCTCAAACGCCCTATTAACTATGTGGAAAGAATATAACACAACCCAACAATCTCCCACTTGTTGTTTTCTTTCCACAGGGGGCCACAAGAGAGCTTAGTCATTTTTCCATCCCTGAAACACCCATTGTTTCTCTACACCAAGAGAACTTCTCAGAGCTCACAGATTTTTTCAATGCATCTGCAGTATTCTTCAAGTTGTCCACCTTTACCAGCAACACCTTTTTGTCTTCTATCATATCCCTCACAAAGTGATACTGAACATCAATGTGCTTTGTCTTTGAATGATAAGCAGGGTTCTTCGCCAAGAAAATTGCACTTTAGTTGTCACAGTCTATCCTTATAGCTCCCTGTACTAACCCCATACTTGAACACAATCTCTGCAACCAAACTGCTTCCTTGCTTGCATGAGTGGCTGCCATGTATTCTGCCTCTGTAGTTGATAGTGCCACTACAGATTGTTTCTTACTCATCCAACTGACTGCACCTCCAAATAGGTAAACACATACCCACTTGTAGATCTTCTCTGATCCAGATCTCTAGCCCAGTCTGCATCAACAAAGCCACGAATATCCAACACTCTATCCATCCTGGTCTTCCTTGGTAGCCCAAACCATAATCACTAGTGCCACGCAAATACCTGAAACCCCGCTTCACTGCTGTCCAGTGCTCCTTCCCTGGTTTTGACATAAACCTGCTCAATACTCCCACTGCATGTGCAATGTCTGGTCTAGTACAGACCATGGCGTACATCAAGCTACCGACTGCACTTGCATATGGAACACGGGACATGTCCTCTTCCTCTTCTTGTGTCTTGGGACACTGGTCAGCAGATAACCTCACACCTACAGGAATAGGAACCTTCACCGGTTTACTATCCTGCATATTAAACCTCTGCAATATTGTCTCGACATACTTCCTCTGGTTTAACCCGAGCTTCCTCTTTGCCCGATCTCTTTTAATTTCCATGCCCAAAATATAGTTTGCAGCACCGAGATCTTTCATGTCGAATTTGGAGGACAATTGGGTCTTCAAATCCTGATAATTTCTTTGTCATTTCCAACCAACAACATATCATCCACATACAAGACCAAATAAATAACACGGTCACCAATTAATTTAAAATACACACAATGATCCGCTTTGCTTCTGGTGAAGCCAAGTCCCCGTATAAATGTATCAAATTTCTGATACCACATCCTTGGTGACTGTTTTAACCCATACAGAGACTTCTTTAACTTGCATACCAATTCTTTTCTTACCCTTCACCACAAAGCCTTCAGGTTGCTTCATGTAGATCTCCTCTTCCAGATCCCTGTGAAGAAATGTTGTCTTCACATCCATTTGTTCTACCTCAAAATCAAAAGAAGCAGCAACAGATAAAAGTAATCTAATAGAAATTAACTTGGCAACAAGAGAAAAAATATCACCAAAATCAATTCCCGACACCTGGGAATAACCTTTCGCTACCAACCGAGCTTTGTATTTCTCCACTAGATCCGAAGCCTCATTTTTGTGCAAGATGCCATTTCATCAACCATGGCCTCTTTCCAGAGTTTTCCATCCTCTGAATCCACTACTTCCTTCACAGTTCTGGGATCATCATCAGTAACAGACAAAGCATAATTTGAACAAAAAGCAGATGGACTATACCTTTCTGGCTGCCTTCTTTCTCGAACTGATCTTCTCACAACCGAAGTTTGTGGCTCTTCATATTCTGATTCCTCCTCTGCTACAGATTCTGATTCTTCCTCCTTTAGTTCAAACTCTATCTTCACAGGTTCCTTTGGTTGGACTTCATGTTTGATGACATCTTTCACCTCTCTAAACACCACATCTCGATTGTACACAACCTTCCGTGTGACTAGGTTCCAAAGCTTATAACCCTTTAAGCCATCCTTATACCCAATAAAGATGCACTTTTCAGATT
>APFE030115341.1:0-10404 GCA_000404065.3 Pinus taeda | reverse complement strand
ACACACACACACACACACACACACACACATACATATATACATGCATACATACACAAACACATCAACTTAGAACTAGAGTACTATGAATGTAAAAAGGGTTTAGCTGGCACACTTAATGTCTCCTCCACAAACCCTTGTACACAAATTTTGTGTTGTTTTAACTCACCCTTGAAGATAAATTCTTTAATATAAATTACAATCATCATACCCTTACCAATCATTTTGGTTGAGCAAGTAAGTTAAGGATTTGATTGATCATCAAGGGCTAAAATAACCTCTACAATGCTTACGCACACTACCTGGTCTTAAATGGTTCATTTCAAGCCCATAACCATGACATATTTTGATGAAGGCTGAAAAATCCATTTTAGATGCCATCATCAAGGTTACAAGTCAGAGATAATTTTTTGTCAGTGTTACTACATAATGATATGAGTATACACAAGTGAGGTTGCCCTTAGATCAAAATCACAGTCAATAGGAGCATTTAGTAAGATTAATTTCCTTTCAAGTTATCACTACACCTTATGAAAAGTTCAAGCATTTCATTTCACCCTTCAATTTAACAACCATATATGAATATCAATATTTGTAACTAGGTTTCTCTTTTCCGAGCGAGATTACCATGAAATTTAAACAAAATGATTAGTGACATTCCTTGACTATCGATACCATTAGCCAAAAAGAGACATACAATCAATAAATTTTTAGCTATAGCAAGAACACTTATCTCACACACACACACACACACATATATTATTTTTTTCTTTTTTTTTGGGAAACTAAGTCTATGACAAGGACAATTCTCGCAATAATAAGCAACTACAACCAAGGTCGCTTATAGCTATCACCCCTTGAACTAGATTCCAAGGACTAAAGGACTTGCTTCAGGAATTTAAACACCAACTTCTAACTAAAAGAGGGAATCAGGAGGCCTCCTTCCTCCACCCACCTACCACTCAACATTTCCAAATGTAAAAGGAATCTAGAGGATTTTCAAGAGAATCTAGAGAACATGTCTCCACCCTTCTAGTAAACACAGTGGTTCCACGCACCTTGGGGAATCTAAAATCCACTATAAACAAAACTACCAGAAGGCTTCAGAGGTCCTCCCTACAGGAATTCAAGGAAAAACCCTCCACCCTATCCATTAAGGGAATCCAAAGAAAGATGATCTACACCCTCTCGCTATACATATAATCAAGAGGCCATTGTTCCTAACCTAATAAATACCTTCATCATGCAAATCTTGCCAACCGAGCTGATATCACTATAATCCTTCTCTTTCTTCTAGTGTCATCTTACTTACCCTTCTCTTCTGCTATTTCTAAATGATGAATGAATGATTGAGTGAGTGCATGAGGTCCTCCCCGCTCTGTGAGATTCTTGAATTCATAAAAAAAATTGTATGTGTGATATCGAACCCCCCACCCCCTTTATTTTTTATTTTACTCTTCTAGGTAGATATTGATTTCTTTTCCCTTGCTACCTTGTAGTGTTTTTGAAGATAGCATGGTTCTTTTCCTTCTCTTTCAATTACTTCAAATTCAGAAAAAAAAAATAAAAAAAAAAAAAAAAAAAAAAAAAAAAAAAAAATAATTAAATAAAATAAATAAAAAAAATTAAAAATAATATTAATATTATATATATAATATATATATATATATATATATATTTATATATATAATATATGTATTATGTATATATATTATATATTATATATATATTATATATATTAATATATCATTGAAAAAACACACTAACCAGACCTTTTAATGATTGTAAAAATGTTCATTTTTCCTGCATATGAAACCTCAACAATGTAAGAAATAACATCTTCCTCAACTTTGGAATTTGTGCCCCTTTAATTTCCAATATATATGTAACTTTGATATATCTAAAATTCTTCTTTCCTATATGCAACTTATCTATAGGTGTTTTATGCATATTCAGAGACCATATTTTGTATATGCACATATATATGAAACTTTTGCATATATGTGCATATAAATGGAAGTTTCACATATACAAAAGTCACCTTTTGTATATGAACATATAAAAAAAACACATATATGCACATATATGTTGTGCATAAACAAAAGATGACATATTTATATATGTTGCACATATACATAAACCATTTTTTGTATACACACATATGTACAAAAGTTATTCATATATGGAAGCCATCTTCCAAATATGCACATATATGTAAAAGCCATATACATATAAACATGGTGATTTGGACACATGATTTGGAAACATTACTTGACATCCTTTTAGGTTTGGGCATGGAGGTATAGGGAACTTGTGGAGGTTCCTTGGGACTAGGACGCTGGGTAGGCTATTCCTAGTTGCTTGGGTGTAAATTTCAATTGGTTAGCTCACACACAACACAAGGGATGACATTTGTGAATCAGACTCTCAACTCAACTCAGGGTATTAGTTATTTCTTTGCTCATTCTGAACTTTATTCTCATAAATTTGATTAACAAGTATGTTTCATTATTATTTAATTAGCTTACTACAATTCTTTTTCTATCTATTGTTAAGTTACTTGTATATGTGCTACATAGGAACAATGTACATTTTCCTATATGCACACTTCCATATCTATGTGAATATACAGAAGATGTGCATATAGATGACTTTCATAAATGCACAACTAGGTTGAAAGGAAGTCTTGCTATAAGTATTTTTTCCTACTTCCTTCTTGGATGTTGCTCACAAAGTTAAAAAAGAATTTTATTTCCCTTTGATACAATATTAGTGCATAAACAACAATTCAAACATGCAATATAGAATGAAAATAGAAATAAGATACGTTGGGAAAGATTTTCATTATTTTTGCATCAATAATAGACTAGAGTACATAGAAGAGTCCTCATAACCTCTGCCCTAGTCAGTCTCATAACCTTTGTGCTCATTGGTATCTAGACCTCCCTACACAAGTTCATCCCAAAGAAATCCCACCAACATTTTGGTATGCACTCATTTTTTCTCCCCCTTGTTGACTAATGGAGAGCTCTTCTTATATATATTTCCACATTAAACCTAAACATATTCTTGACCATATTTGGGGTTCTAGTAAACCATCACCAAATCAATAATGACTTGATCAAACATGACCAAATAAACCTTATCCATGCAATATCTATGATTTGTTTCTCCTTGTCAATGACAAAAGGGAATTGTTAGGGTTTATTTTTCCCAAGTGCATATGTATGTCTTCCGTATATGCAAAAATTGTGTATATACGCATAGATATGCTAGCATACATATAAAGAAATCACACATATGCTATTATTTAAGTGAGTCATCTCAAAAGAATAACCTCCATGAAGAAGTCCACCAATTTTAATATGCACCAAAAACCCTAAATTTTTGTGTGGTCTAAATATTTTTTTCTTAAGATCAATGTGCATATTAGGTGTTTTTGGTTTGGGAAAGGTGTAGATCTTAAGGTTATGCATACCCTGGGGTATGGGACTTGGTATTTTAGAAAGTGTGTTGGGTTGGGAAAATGGCCATCTATTTCATAAATGTGTTTTAACATATTTCTTATCTCTACAAACCCTCACTTAGATCTTTGAAATTAAAAAATTGAAACTACGTATATGCTATTCTAAGATTACCTCAAACATAATAGATCTTATGTTTAATATATCTCACTTAGTATTCATCATTTCTGACACTTTTCGTCGTATCAAAGTCATTCTCTACTGAGACTTCCTAGATCTCAGGGAAAACACTAAAATCTTTCACTTAAACCTGGCTTTGATATCAAATCATAAAAGATAAGAAGGTTGAGAAATATTGAGATATTTTACATTAGATGATCCATATTACAAATACACAATAATATCCCATATTTATGGTAATGGGACAAGTACAACAGATAACCATAACAACCTATTACAACTAAGGAGAGGGATACATATGCCAGTTGATACCAGGAAAAAACATTTTAACAACACATTTGAAAATACAAACAATGTCCTACTTAAATGTTTCGAATTTCATGGATTGTATTTTATTTACATACCATATCATGTAATAAAAAACATTTCTATATATTCTACTTATTTTCAGTAATAAGTAGATATTGTATAACTAAGGCATTTATATAAGTTAAATTATAAAGGCTAGTATTTCATAAAAAACACCAATGCACTTATTTCATAATACATCTCAAATTCTTAAAATTTAAAGATTTATGAAATTAAATAAATTATAACTTTATTATTATTATATTATTAACTATAAAATAATAAATATATAAGTGAATCATATATTCATTTGGAAGAAGATCCTTATCTATGGAGATTTAATCTCACTTTAGAATGAGATTAATAATTTATAAATAGGCTTAGTTACAATACCATGGGAAAATACCATGGTTTATCAATAACACATGACCAAAAAACCATAACTCATTTCCAATTACACTTGTTCATATGTCATTTTTTTAATTAGAAAAGAAAAAGAGGCATAATTTCTTTGAAAATGAGTATTTTTTTTTCTTACAGAGGAATCGGCAAGTCGAGCAGCCTTGCAACCATTACCACTATAACCCTTGGGAAACTACGCCCACCCCTCTCCATTGCTCCCAGCCTCGCAACCATTACCACTATAACCCTTGGGAAACTACACCCACCTCTCTCCATTGCTCCCGGTTAGTTTGGGGAAATTGAACTCGAAGCCTGCCTTTCTATTGAATTTCACCGCAAATGAATATTAACCTTTGACTTGTATATACTATTCATAATATTCTATAAAATTACATACATGTTAGCTTCCTATCTACATAATAATTATTGATAATTCAATAAAAATTATAAAATCTTATTTCAAAATAAAATTATACAATATAATTTATAAATTAATTAAATTTTATATAAAGTTTTAAATTTTAAATAACTTCATAACAATTCATAAAACTATTGTTAATTTTTTTTTATTTTTAATAAAAAACAAAGTAAGTTTTTTAAAATGTATATATTCTTCACTAAATATTAATTATATGGATATTAGATTCTTTAATTTATTATTATTTTATTAATATTTAGAAGATTGAAAAAATGTTTTTTTTTTTTTTTTTTCAATGTTTAAGTTGAGAACTTGGGTCTTTAATTTATCTTTTGATGGTTAGAAAACACATCTATATTATATCGTTTTATTATTAATACAACTTTTTCTCAATAAAATTGATTATTATATAATTATAGGTTAAATATTAAAATTTTAACTCCAACGCATTTATAGGGAGCCTAACATAGCTGCCGACCATTTATCTAAGGAAGCAGTGCACAGGGATGATGGTATTTGGTTGATTACTAGGAGAAAGATGATGCTACCCACTACCTAGAAGCATAATTGAAAGCTCAACATGAGTTAGGTAACTGAAAACTCAACATAAGTGAGGAAGCTTATTTTGTTTATATGTAAGTATTTATGTTTACTCTTACTTGTTATCACATAACTACCATGCACTATACTCTCTTTGTCGAAGAGAATACAATGTTTTTGCTTTTTGATCAGCTTGCTCCCTCGGTGGAGCATTATATCATTGACATTTATCTTTTCTGGACAGGCAATGCTTTACTATATGCATATGCTCAGCATCTACAAAACAGACAATGCCTCACTATATGCATATGTTTAACATCTACAAAATGTAATTTTCTCTTTTAATGAAAATTACAACTTTTCCATTGAAAAAAGATTAATATTTAGATTATAATTATTTTTTAATTAAACAAATGTTACTTTTTTTTAAATTAATTTCACTTTAAATTTAGAAATAAAAAATTTGAAAAATCACATACATATATATAATATAAAATAAATCGGAAATTAGTTATACATGTATACATCTTTTTCTTTTTATTTCTCTTATTTTATTTTATCTTCTTATTATAGATAATCAGATAATGAAATAAATATGTTGTTTAATATGGGGATGGTGGTTGCTTTACAATTGTTATTGTTTATTGGAATGGTGTTTGCGTTTTATGTATGGTAGGTGAGAATGATATATTTAATATGATGTGATTATAGTATGTACGTAATTATAATAATTTACAATGAATAATATAGGAATTTTCTATATTAATAATATTAAAATTTCTAGTCAAAATAATTTAGCTCAAGTGGTATGGTTCATGTGATAGTGTCGTATGGGTTTGAATCTCCAAAAACATCTCATTTTTATGCATTTTATTGACAATTATGACCTAACAAGGTAAATAATAACAAATCAAATTATGACTTAACTAGAAACAAATGGCATGATTCTACTCAATCCATCTTAAATTAAATAATGACAATTTCTATTAAAATACCAAATTACGTATTACTCCATTACTATTATAAAAAAATAAAACAATTCTTTTACTATTAAAATTTATTATAAAAAATTATAATTTTAAATTTAATAACTTCCCAGAATATGTTCAACCATAAACCAATGAATCGTGAATTCAATCCCTGAAGCCTTATACAATACTCATCTCATAGAATGCAACCAAACAAATCATTCGAATAAGTAATAATAATAACAATATTATTCACTTGTGCACAAATAATAATAGAAAGCAATATTACAATTAAAATAACATGATAAAATGAAATGTTACAATTAAGCGAGTATCAATTATTATTTATTTAAAGTACAAGTATATATAAGATAAATGAATTATAATATTTTTGCGAATGTTCTTAAAATATATATATTTCTAAGTGAACACATTTCTTGAATTTTGTATCTTTTATATTATAGAACGTGTATAACCCATGTTAAAAAAATATTTTTAATTAATTATAAATTATTAAAATTTAATAATTAATCACAAATAAATTTTATAGTATTGTGCATGTGGTTTTATAAAAATCTATATATATATTATATATATTATATATATAATAGATTTCTTATAATAATAAAAATATTAAAAAAATTATATTATAAGTAAAATTAAAAGTTATTAAATCCATTAGCTAAAATATATATAGTGTTCATGCTATAATTTCGATAAAATCTATTTAATTATATCATTTGAAAAGCGAAAAAAAAAACAAATTTTGAATAATAACTTATTATCTAAAATTTTTATTTAAGATAAACTTCTTAATACCATATATTATTCAAATAATAAATATATTATAAATTTAAAATTTAAAAAATATTAAAATGGTATAAATCTATTGAAAAAAATTAACATTTAGATGTTATTGTCCATTAAAAATATCATAGATATTGAAGAGCAGCACACTAGAGTAGTTACATTTCAAAGATCTTAATGTCTATGGTTATGGTTATTGTTAAAATAAGTTAATGACTCCCACATGAGGAGTTGGCTAAAATTAGAGAGTCAGTTAACTAAGTGTTGAGTGTTGAGCCAAGTCAAGTTAAGTGATAGATGACTTTTAGTGTGTGGTTTCATGTCGAGATATTTTAGACAAGTCACTAGTCGAAAATGTTTAAATACACTTCACCGAGTTCATTGTAAGAATCAATTTTTTGTTTAATCAATAGAAGAGTCGTAGATCGTGTGTTTTGTGTGAATTTGTGTTTTCTCTTATCTGCTTTTCCAACAAATTGGTATGTTTACAAGGAGTCATGAAGAATGGATTAGCAACAATTAGTGTGGGAATAGGAATATATTTTTTCTCGTGATTAATACTATAACACACCTTATAAGTTATACACATAGCATTATAACTCACGCTAGTAGTTACAAGAAGTGAACTTATCACGATTCGGAAACACTCGGTTTCTTGTAAGGTGGCTAGTGTTATCTCACTAATGCCAACAACCTTCACATACAGGGCATTAATAGGCAATCCTCTCATCCCAAAAGGCGTGTGAATGTACCAAATAATGTATTTTCCCTACTACATAAAGGGGGGTTTTAAGACAATATTTGAGACATCTTTTGGGTAAATTGTCTTAACTTGAGACAAAAAAGAAATGTGTGTATTGTCTTAAATATTGTCTTTAAGTGGGTGTCTCAAAAATTATTGTTTTAAAAATTATTGTCTTAAAGGTTATTGTCTTAAAAAATATTGGCTTAAAATTTTTTCTCTATAAAGACAATATATAACACAAGAATTATTGTCTCTTAGGAGACAATTTCATTTTTGTCTCTCTCGAGACAACAATCATATTAGAGACAATATGTTTTTAATACTAGCTATTGTCTCTCTAGAGGCAATACAATTTTTATTTAAATATCACTCTTGTCTCTCTAGAGATAATATAAAACAATGAATCTGGAAATATCTCACCATTGAAATAAATCGATATAAAAAGAAATTTAACAAAAAATAAACTACAAAATCGTTGATTAATTCATGTTAGCACTTGATGGAATCGAACCACCAACCTCCTGCCTGTAAGGAAAATGCTCTTCCAATGAGCTAGCACAATTTAAAGAATTACATGAAGAGTTATGGAAACCTAGAAAATTACATTTATAACCATTGATTTAAAAAAAAAGGAAAAAAGAAAAAAAAGAAACTGACACATGATCTATAATATTTATAGAAACCATAATCATATGGATCATATTTTTAACTTACTAAAACTAGCAATTTCCCCGAAAGGTTCAAAGAGAGACAGATTATATCTCTAGCAAAAAATTTCAAAATTTTATATTAGTATACCGTTAAGAGTTCATGTATATAGGCTATCTTGCTACAGTGGCATATCCCTATGTTGGGATTTCATTTCATGTTAAGACTTATTTTTCTTCATCTCCTTCTCCACACATGTATGTGTTTATTATTATGTATATGCACCCATATAAAATTATATAACAAAATGTCTTGATTTCCAAACGCAAAACAAACAAAATTATGATTTTTGAATCCACAATCTGTGATTGAGTTGTTATCAAAGAAAAAGAAATGAAATGGACTCAATATATTCTCTTCCACCTTTCCAATCATTTCTCCCTACTTAAAATTTAATAGACCTAGAATATGTTTTTCCTTTGAGTTTTAAGCTGGATAGATTCATGGCTCCATCCTAGCTCCACAATTATTTGGGGCCCTCTATGGCTTGGGAGTTCCACATGAGCCATTGTTTATAATAGTGAAGAGTACTGATGATCGAGAACATGTGATAAAAATGACATTTATTTTGCTACTAAATGCAAATATATATCATGATAATGAAGAAAACAACAAGAAGTTTCTTATTAAAGAAGTGGACATTGATTATAAAAAGGAAAGGATGACATAATGGAAGAAAAACTACTCTTCAATAGTGAGTGTGAAGAAACCATGGCATACACTAAACAAAATAGACAAGCATAACATGTGAAAGGTTGCAAACTATGAACTGTAAAGAAAAAGATCAAATAACTGCTTACCACAATTGCTCCAGCAGGAGCTATCCACTATAATGGATAACTTGCAAGAATAGTAGCAATTAGACCAATTGTGTTGGTGATCACATCAAAGAAATGATCTTGAGCATATGCCTTCACAATCTCATTAATAAACCTTTGACAATACATTACGACGAACAACATCACAAAATTAACTGAAACCATAATTCCAACCATCCAATTCCATTTGTCACCATCTAAAGATAAACTATCCTCCTATGGAAATTTGGAAATAGAGTTGACAAAAGTTAATTCCTTGTATGAAAATTGGAAAAATAATGTGTCTCTCAAAATACAATACACAAAATTCTGACCATAAGGTACATGATAGAGCAATCAACAATATGATATGAAGCATGGAGAAGAAAATCCATGGGCAATATGACCTCAATATTAGGGTGAATTTTAAGGCAAAGCGTAGGATTATAGCTGCATAAAAAGCAACAAGAGTATGTAAAATGATTTATTAAAAACAAAAATGTAAGACGTAGCATACAATTAGGTCCTTAGATAGGTGCATGGGATTTTGGTGTTTGGGTGTTGTAAGCCCATGCTTCCTTTTAATCTATATTCATAAGACTAGAATTTGTAAATAAAGGGGTACTTGCAAGAGTTGATGTCAAGATATAAGGGTTTCTACTAATCGCCATAGAATAAAATAAGTCAGAAAGATTTTAATCTATATTTGAAAAATAGAAGGCAATTCTGCCATATATCAGAGAATATATAAAACAATAAATGCAGGCTTTGCAAACTTACTTTTCCTGTGAGAGATTATAGAAACTTCGAATGTAAAAAGAAAATGTCCAAATAACAATTCGAATTCGATATTCATAAGGAAAAATTCATAGTATCTTACAATGCACTCAGGCTCACCAAACCTCTCTAGTAGTGAAACAACACCATGTTTGACCTACAAAATCAAGAGCATATAAATTCTATTAGTGTTTAAAATGGAGCCCCAAAAAATCCTTGTTCATTTTAAGGGAGGTTATTATTTAATCCAATT
>APFE030115338.1:42814-73967 GCA_000404065.3 Pinus taeda | reverse complement strand
CCACCCCACCATAAAACTCACGAGGAAACATTTTTAGAGACGATTTTTAGAAACCCTTCGCCACAAAAAAAAGTTCAATTTTCATGAATGTTTTTTGGAGGGGGGATGTTTAAAAATTTCCATGAAAAATATATTTAGGGGAGGTCATTTAAACTCCCCATTAAAAAAGTCATGAGAAAACACTTTTAGAGGTGGTTGTTAGAACTACTCTCCCGCCCCCCAATGTTCAATTTTCATGAATTTATGTGGGGTTTCCAAAAACGAACCATGAAACCGCCATGAAAAATATATTTAGGGGCAATAATTTAAAACCCCCCTCCAAAAGTCACAAGAAAACACTTTTAGACGCAATTGTTAGAAAACCCCCAGAAAAGTCCAAATTTTCATGACTTTCGAGTGGGTTTTCAAAAAATCGCCCCTAAAGGAATTTTGTGTAGTTGTGTAGGTGCCAATACATGCCAAGTGCCAAGTGTTAGTGCATTCTAAGGGCCAAATATTACTTTGTTACTTCTCTCCTACTTTCCAATAGTTGTGTAACACCCCCTCCTCCTAGGTCCACCCAAGGAACTAGTCAGCATGGAAAATTTTAGGGGCTAATGTTCGCCTAGTGGGCTAATTTCCCATTATTTTTCCACAAAAAAGATTCGCCAATTTCCAATTTTTATAAAAGATGATTCGCCCAAATTTTAGAATATAAATTTATTTTACCTTAAAAACCACCAACATTGTATAGAGACTATATATAAAATCATTATAAATTTGAATAATTTTACAAATATATCAATAAACATTTTATAGATTGCATATTAGGGATTAGTGAGATTCGCCAATGTTGTTAAAATTCAAGAAAATTTTCCATCCTTAAAATTTTCCTTGCTGGCTAGCCAGGGTAAACATACAACGAGAGAGACTACTATAAGGGATTCAACTTCCTTAGTGACCTTAAGGAAATGGGATTGATGGAACATATCAAACAGACCCATCTACATCAGCAACAACACCCTCAGGAGACATGTCAGTTACTCAGACATCCTGTCCCTAAGTCCCATTGATGATTTAAGCCTTTTAACCCATAGTCTCTCTCATGCTATAAGAAAGACATCGACTAGAAACCAAAGTCGCTCTCATAGGTCTATGTGCCAGCATCCCTGGACTCTTTTCAGCATACCTGTGCTATAATCTCGAGAATTTGATCCAGTTTTCTAGCCCAGAATCCCGACCTCTGCCCAAAACTTGTTATAACCTTGAGAATCCATCAAATACATGATGAAAAGATAAATAAATAAAAAAAATCAACATCAGGACTTGGCCTGAGCATCACCAACCGGGACTGAGATTATGTCAAACACTTGGCATCAATGCAACCTACAGGTCTAGGATACAAGACAGAGCATAAATGACTGAAAGAACTTATGAAACATAACCAAAAGGATCACCTCCTTCTCCATTGAACTATTATAACATCAATTAGGTCTTGCATCCATTCATTTAATAATTACAAGTAAATACATGAAATAACCATGACATGAACCAATCATTTAACAAATTTTATAACCAGCATAAAACCTTATAAATATAAGAG
Source organism: Pinus taeda (assembly GCA_000404065.3). Lineage (NCBI taxonomy): Eukaryota > Viridiplantae > Streptophyta > Pinopsida > Pinales > Pinaceae > Pinus > Pinus taeda. The sequence goes on along the minus strand of APFE030115338.1, from coordinate 72,385 downwards.
ATATGACAACCATTAAATCCACATACAAACTAGTGCAAAAGTAAGAGAACTTAGCTTTTATTAATCATAGGAAAATCTGATCAGGTTCGGGACTTCCACATACCACCTGACCATAGACATGGCTAAACCAAATCTCTCTTTTAGCCAGTCACCCCTGTGTCATATTCCAAGCATGAATGTGGGATCTCATAGAATAACCAATCCATGAACAACCAAGGGAATCCATAGGTTAAACCACCTCCACCCTCATCAAACCATGATTACACCAAAATGGTGCTCCGATCATAACGAAACCTGGAATGCCATTCAGAATCCATCGCTATCCTTGAAGAATTTTCCATCTCCATGTATCTCAGGATTTACCACAATCCAATCCCAGATCACTAGGCCCTAAACCAAGATCACTCTCTCAGGATTTAATACAATCCAAACCTGGATCACTAGACCCTAAACCAAGACTTCTCCCTTAGGCTTTACCGTGTATCCTGCCAAAACCGGTCAAGGTATTCTTAGGGCTTTGGGAATGAAACTTGAGACCACCTCCACCCCAAATTTTGGAATCCATATCGCAAACCAAAGCTCATAAACCAAAATAAATATACCAACACCATGGCATCTGGAAAAAGGTAAGGTTAGGCTGAAAACCATTGTCATAACCTAGAAAAATTATGCCACTGAAAACAAGAGAACCATAAACCAACATGCAAAGCCATGCATGTCCAAACCTACTGGGAAATCACACATGCAAAAGGTTACATGCAAGTATTCCTGCTGAAGCTACGTGATCCTCCTCTTCTTCCTTGATCCTTTCTTTTCTTCCTTCCCTTTGCTTGCTTTTCCTTCATTGATCCAAAGCTAGAGTTCTCCAAGGAAACACTAAGTGACCAAGAGTGAGAGAGAGAGAGTAATGAGAGAGCTCCAAACTTGAACTAACAAAAGGTTATCAACTGATCCTCATAAGCCTTTTTATGAATGAGGCCTCTAATTTATTCATTTTCCATTGTTTTCCTTCAATTTCTTCCTCACATTCAACTTGTGACCTTTCACCTTACTTTTCTCCTAATTTCCTTTATTTTCATTAATAAATGTGCCAACAAATCCATTTTTCCTTTTAATGCCTTTATCTTTGCCAACTTCCTTAGCCAAAAACATACATCCAGTAATTCCCACTAGGATAACTCTGCCCAACATTTAGCTTGGAATAAGTGTCCCTTAACTGTGGTATTATTTTGCCTTTATTCAATTTTATTACATGAATTTTTCACCAAGAATGTTACGATTTGATCTTAAACCATGTTAAACCATGCCAACACATTCCAAATCATACCAAGGCATATCAATGGATGTTAGGCATGCTAAGAATTTCCAAGTGCCAATTTGTGTTAGGGAGTGTTATGCATGCTATGGAGTGGCATAGCATGTCGAAGAGTGTTAAGGTGTGCTAGAGAGTGCCAATGCATACCAATGAGTGTTAGGGAGTACTAGGGAAACACAAGGGAGCACTAAGTCAACATGCATGGAAATGAATGAATATGAAGGTGTTCTAAGGATGTCAATGATTGCTAGGCATGCCAAGGAGGGGGTGACAAGGTATGCTAGGTAGTGGTAAGGCATGTTAGGGAATACCGAAGCATGTCAAGAAGTGTTAGAGTGTGCTAACATGTGCCAAATAGTTCCAAGGCATGCTAAGACATGATAGGGGCTAAGGCATGCTAAGATGTGTAGGGTGCTAGGGTGTGATAACATGTGTCAAGGAGTGTCAAGGAATCAAAAGGGATAACAAAGCTAAAATGCAAGGAAATTGACACATAAGAGGGTTAATAATTCAAGACATTACATTTTTCAAAAGGGGTATGCTAGGCACAATAATAATAGGTTCTAATACATGCTTAGTACCAATGTTTGTCAATGCATGCTAAGGTGTTCCAAGGCATGCTAGGGACTATAGGGCATGCCAACATGTGCTTGGGTGTCCTAGTCATGGAAATATGTTCTAGTTACAAAGATGTTCCAAGACATGTGTGGTGCCAATGAATGTTAGTGTGTGTCAAGGCATGTCAAGGTGTGCCAAGAGTGTTGAGGAGTGTTAGGTATCTCTCATTGATAGAATTGACCTAGCTTGATTATGTATTAAATAATATGGTTCCTACACACACCATTGAAACTTCATCTAAAGGGAATTTTCTAGATAATAAACATAATAGAGATGAATCATTTTTTGACTTATAGGAAAAATATATTCTCAATACTTGAGGGAAATGATACACAATAATTACTTCTTAACAAATTCATTGAATCTAACCACTATGGCATTGGACACATAATGAAAAAGAATCCATAACAATGGTATTAAATCTTATCCTTTGACAAAAAATATATCAACAATCACATATCATCATAAAAAATTCATTAGAATGATCAATGATGACAAATAATTTTTTGACATCACCAAAAGTAACCGAAAAGAGCATTGGTGAGGGCCAATAAAATATCGTCACTAGACGTGTCACCAAAGAGATAATTGGTGATGGGCCTTTAAAAACCCTCACCAAAAGTGTCATCTAAAATGGTTTTGGTGACAAACCTTAAAGGAACGTCACTATATGCACTTACAATGATGCTTTTTTAAGGATCGTCACCATATGTAACATTGGTGACGAACCTTGAAGGTTCGTCATAGGCATGACCCTCACCAATGACCTTTTTTGTTGTAGTGAATCTAAATTCCATGCAAGCGAGATGGTTTTCTACCCTCAATGAGTTTGACTTTGAGATAAAATACATCAAGGGAAAGCAGAACAAGGTTACATATGCTCTTAGTAGGAGAATGCAAGTGAATCACATTGCAACAGTGAGTTCTTATAGGACAAATTTGTAGGAGCGTATCTTACAGGTAGGGAAGCATGATGATAGGTACCAGCGGTTTAAGAAGAGGTTGCAACAGTAAGGTGAAGGTGATAGAGATGAGGAGTATCACTTCACAACATATGGCTTGGTTAGATTCAGGAATGGGATTTATGTGTTGGATAATAGTGAGCTTAAGTATATTATCTTGAGGGAGTTTCATTTCAAGCCATATTCATGTCACCCATGATATTATAATACCCTGAAAACAATTAAGAAGTTCTATCATTGACCGAACTTGAAGAAAGAGGTGGCTAAGTTTTTTGTGAGATTTTTGGGCTGTTAGTAGGTAAATGAAGAGTGTAAGGTTGTTAGTAGGTAAATGAAGAGTGTAAGCATCCAACTGGTTTATTAGAGTTGATTCTTATTCTAGAATGTAAATGGGAGGTAATTTTCATGGACTTCATTACAAGTTTACCAAGGACATCGAGACAATGTGATTCCATCATGGTTGTGGTTGACAAGTTAAATAAGGTAGCTCACTTCATTGCAGTTAAGTCTACAAATTCAACTAGCGAGGTAGCTCAAATATTCATAAGGGAGATAATGAGGTTGCATGGTGTTCCTAAGAATATTATATCAGACAGAGATTCCAAATTCATTTCCAGGTTTTAGAAGGATTTGTTTGCAAGGTTAGGGACACAGTTAACTTTTAGTACAAATTATCATCTTTAGGCAAATGGATAGACAAAGATGGCTAACTAAATCCTTGAGGACATGTTGAGGATGTATGTCATACATTAGGAGAGGAAGTGGGAGGAGTATCTTCCACTGGTAGAGTTTGCATATAACAATGGGTGTCAGGAATCCTTGAGAATGATTCCATTTGAGGCTCTTTATGGGTGGAGTTATAATGCTCTGATCAACTAGAGTGATCCATTGAACCAGACATGTTGGAAGAAATCGAAGATAAAACGCAGGTTATTAAGAGGAATTTGAAGGCATCACAAGACAGGCATAAGATTTATGCATATCAACATTCGATATGCAAGGAGTTTTAGTTTGGGGAGCTTGTGTACTTGTGTATCAAGACCAAGAGGAGTTACTTGAGGATTGGGTCCTGTGCCAAGTTAGCACCTCAATATTGTGGGCCTTTTGAGATCCTTGAGAGGATTAGATTAGTGACCTACAAAATTTCTATTGAAAAGTGTGCAACAAGAAATGCTAAATTTAGGAAGTGCTAAAAATAGAATTGCTTAAAATAACACTTCTAAAAATAGCAGTTTGGCCAATGAGAATTTTGGCCACCTTGGGTGAGAGGTGAAACTGCTAAAAATAACGTTTATGGGTCCCTTCCTATTTATAACAGTCCCTAGCCTATCTATAGGAAGTAAATTTGAATTTGTTCTTACCAGTAGTTTGGAATATTAATTAATTAATTCTCCATGAGTTAATTAGTTAAGGAAAAGCAAACTTGAAGTCTTTGTGAGAACATGCAATTAATTCTCCACTAATTGGGGAATGTGTCCTTTATTTGCTCCACTGATTGAGGAATTAAGGATGAGTTCTATATTGAGAGGATCAGTTGACTTAGTTTAACTTAGTCAAGTTCAGTTAGATTAATTTAACAAGTTGTTAAATTAATGAGATATAGTTTGTTGATGCTTGCATGCATGTGACAACTATTATTTTCAGATAACTGTGTATTCACTCATGGATAACTAATGCATGTCATTTCTGTCAGAGACTCAGTTGAGATCATATGTGGGACAGTGTACTATCAGTTGGATGAATATGTTTCCTATAAAGGAAGCTCATCCATGATGAAGATTTATATCCTTCAGGTTTGTGTAGTTAGATAAGAGGTTAGTGAGTGTGTGAAGAGGCCAATTCACATAGGTGGCAACACTAGACCCCAAGGAAAATTGCACAAGGAAATATGAGGCTTGGAGGACAGAGGAGAAGGTTTGTGAGAAGCCTTTCACTGTCTATGAGCAGTAGAGGGATTGCAGAGAGAGAAGAATAGCTTGTGAGTTGATTCTTTTTGTAATCCGGACTATATTTCCACTTGTATGATAATACAGAGTTGGGGTTTTAGGCTGAGGCTTTCCCTAGGTAAATTCTTCTGTGTTATGTGTGATTGATTCCTTCTTATCAATTATATGTGTTCTTATTGGTGTTGCTCATGTTCGATTAAGCTTCCGCTAAATTGTTTGTAGAAGTAGATCAAGTGTTTTGCTTTAGTACATTGCATTACCAGGTTAATCTATAGGTGGGAAATTTCTACATGGTATCGGGGCTAGCTGATTTGTAGAAAAAGTTCTACATGGTATCAAAGCTAGCTCATTTGTAGGAAAAATTCTACAAAATTCTACATGATATTAGAGCATAGGTGATCAAGAACGAACAATATATAATAAGAGGAGATTTCAAAGTTTTGAGTTTTGGGCCGAGAGTTTGCAGAGAAAATCTGAAAAATTTTGTACAAAATTTTCAGAAATAAATAGCAGATTTGGATTCCTTGCGGAAAAATACTAAAAAAAAAAAAAATGGCTGAATCGGAGTTCGGATGAGGGAGATATCGTTGATTTAAAATAAACTCTTTTTCTAGAAAATTTCGTGACGACGGGAAAGTGGAAATAGATTGGTGTGTTAGCCAAGAACTTGTATGCACCTGAGGTACAAGATGCATGCAAAGCCTTGAGGAACAAGGAAAATGTTAGATACTTAGCGTTTGAGAGGGAGAGTAAATTACCTCTCAACATGCAGCGCTAGAAGAAGTCTCAAATGATTGTGGAGGAGCCACGATTGGTGCAACGACTTCAGGAGGTTGTGGAACAGCCACAACAAGGGAAGCTGAGAGGAGATCGAGTAGAGATATCTACTTATGCAGAGATCTCCAGTAGGGGAAACTTCGAGCCAAGTGGCCAGAGGGATCACATGCAACCATACCTCCAGGTAGAAGATGGGGCAATATAGAGTGATCATCCCAAGGAGGAGGGGCAGGGTCCTTGAGGTACCCAACCTCTTGGATGAGACCTTGCTACGGGAGCCCCGATGTGGAGTAGCAAGAATCGACTAATTGGGTAGAGACAGATGCAGATGGAGTGGCAAAGAGAGTTATAGTGCAGGGAATCCCAGGACAACGCAAAGCATGCAGGCTGCAGCAATGCGAGAGGCACAAGTGTGTTGCACAGTGCACGGTGTGAGATGCATGGAGATGTTGCAGTAGCGTAGAGGTTAGAGAGGGAGCACTTGTCAGCAGAAGGTAGAGCTTCAGCATCAGAGTATGTTTCTAGCCCAACAAAGAGGTCAGTTGGGAGTTTTTTTGTTTCGAGTATTGCTGGAGCAACCGCATTTGGTAGATGTGTTGCATGCAGAACATTCCAGAGTTACAGGATCAGGTTCCAGAGGAAGTATTTCTTGTTGAGAGGGAGTGTTGAAAAGTTTGCAACAAGAAATGCTAAATTTAGGAAGTGCTAAAAATAAAACTGCTTAAAATAGCACTTCTAAAAATAGCAATTTGACCAATGAGCATTTTGGCCACCTTGGGTGAGAGGTGAAACTGCTAAAAATAACATCTTCTAAAAATAGCATTTTTGGGTCCCTTCTTATTTATAGCAGTCCCTAGTCTATCTATAGGAAGTAAATTCGAATTCGGTCTTACCAGTAGTTTGGAATATTAATTAATTAATTCTCCATGAGTTAATTAGTTAAGGAAAAGCAAACTTGAAGTCTTTGTGAGAACATGCAATTATTTCTCACTAATTGGGGAATGTGTCCTTGATTTGCTCCACTGATTGAGGAATTAAGGATGAGTTCTATATTGAGAGGATCAATTGACTTAGTTTAACTTAGTTAAGTTCAGTTAGATTAATTTAACAAGTTGTTAAATTAATGAGATATAGTTTGTTGATGCTTGCATGCATGTGACAACTATTATTTTCAGATAACTGTGTATTCACTCATGGATAACTGATGCATGTCACTTCTGTCAGAGACTCAGTTGAGATCATATGTGGGACAATGTACTATCAGTTGGATGAATATTTTCCTATAAAGGAAGCTCATCCATGATGAGGATTTATCTCCTTTAGGTTTGTGCAGTTAGATCAAAGGTTAGTGAGTGTGTGAAGAGGCCAATTCACACAGGTGGCAGCACTCAACCCCAAGGAAAACTGCACAAGGAAATATGAGGCTTGGAGGACAAAGGAGAAGGTTTGTGACAAGCCTTTGATTGTCTATGAACAGTAGAGGGATTGCAGAGAGAGTAGGATAGCTTGTGAGTTGATTCCTTTTGTAATCTGGACTATATTTCCACTTGTATGATAATATAGAGTTGGGGTTTTAGGCTGATGCTTTCCATGGGTAAATTCTTCTGTGTTATGTGTGATTGATTCCTTCTTATCAGTTACATGTGTTCTTATTGATGTTGCTCATGTTCGATTAAGCTTCCGCTAAATTGTTTGTAGAAGTAGATCAAGTGTTTTTCTTTATTACATTGCATTACCAGGTTTATCTATAGGTGGGAAATTTCTACATGGTATTGGAGCTAGTTGATTTGTAGAAAAAATTCTATATGGTATCAAAGCTAGCTGATTTGCAAGAAAAATTCTACAAAATTCTACACTTACACTGCCACTAATAATGAAAGCCCATGATTTTTTACATTTTTTATTGCTTAATGTGTATGTATAGGATGTTGATGATGTGATAATTGATCTGTATTGTAGGAGGATCCAGAGGGATAATTCTAGCCCAAACCTTAGTGTATTTTGTAGAGGAAATAACTCATGCTCCGGGACTGAGGATGTTAAAGTGTAGTGGAAGCACTTTGGCACTGTTAGTGTCGGTATCTTCATCCCCCCGTCAGAGATCAAATACTCTTGTTGCATTTCATATTAGGTGTCCCGCCCAGTCATCTGCATTCCATTAGGCGCATGGATCATCTAATGGGAGTGACTTTCCTACAATTTCCCTCATGTCATTTACCTGCTGGTTCATGTTTTCTCATCAAAAAGCATACACAGTCTTCTTTTTGTCTTAAAGGTTGAAAAAGTCTTTTTAGGGTTTCATTTTCATTTAGGTCTAGGGTTTCATTAGGGTTTCGTCCAAAAGTCTTTCAAAGTGTCCAATAACAACCAATAGGCACATGAGGAGGTTCTAGCATCAATAAGATTCGTCATCAAGTGTTCAGAGATGTTTCTTTCCTCAAAACTCTAGATGTTTCTTTCCTCAAAACAGAGTTTTGAGGAAAAACAGAGTATTATTGTTTTTATTGTACAAAAATCATGTAATGTTATTTCCTTCACATTTAAATTACTTCCCCTGCAATCCTAGTTTCTTTCCTTAGCCCCAGTAGCTCCAATCACCTGCAAAACAAACAAAGCACATGTCATTTAGTTCATCACAAAGCTAAAAAGGAGTGAAAAAGTCCAAAAACAAAGTTTAAAAAATAAAGTCATTTCAAAACATTGTAAAAATGGGTTTTATGAGCCAAAAATTTACAAGCTCTTTGTTTATAAGTTATTTCTTCATTTGAAAAGTTCATTTGCAAAGTAGAAGCAAAGAAAAGTGATTTTGGTGAGCAAGTGAGAAAGTTTGGTGAAAATCGCTCCATGTCACTGGGCGCGGCGCACTGGGTAGGAGGCGCGGCACACTGGGCCTCAGACTCCAGTTCAATTTTGCACAGGCGCGGCACATTGGGTTTGTTGCACAGCGCACACAACCAGGAAGCCCGAAAAATACCAAAATTTCTCCAAAATCGCCCAAAATGCATGGATTGCCATCGATACAAGTAGGTTGAGCTTCTCTCATAGTTTTTCATCCAAGATTGCTAGTTATTTCATGGTGGTTGATGTATGGAAAAGTGTTTAAAGGAAAACAAACCCTATCTCTTCAAAATTTTCAAAGGAGATTGCTGCTAGGGTTTTTTATTGACTATTTTGCTACCAAGTATCCCCTCACCTCATCACTCCCTTATTCCATACTTCCCTTGTTTTCTCTATTCCCCAAGTTCACATACCCCTTAATTCACTAATCCTATACCCCTACTCCCATTTCCTAAAACCCAAATACAAATTCCCAAACCCTAACTCCGTACCAAAAAAGTCCTAAATCATTCCCTAATTCCCCATTTCTCTTAACTAAACTCTACCTCAAACAACCCCTAAAATCCTTCATTTTTCCCTCCCCGTCTAGTCCCCTATATCACTGTTTTCCCTTGGTGGCAAAAGTCAAAAACATCACAATCACATATTTTTCATCAAGGCAGCTCTAAGACAGTTTTTCCACTAGCAGAGATGGCATCTCATCCCTCTTATGATTATGAAGAGGAGACACACAGTGACTCACCAACAGAGGTACATGCACCCAGGAGGCCTCATAGAGGTGGCAAACATATTCGAGAGGAACCAACCACCCTTGATGAGTTACAGGCCTGCCCACTTGCGATATCTTGTTTCCAACACCAGTCCTGCTATGAGTTTTGTGAGAAGGTTGTTAGCATTCAGTTTCACCGTGAGTTGACCCACTTATTTGTGTTGCATTTACACAATGGTGAGGCCACACTAGCTGGTGTCACTTTCACATTAAAACCAGAATCCATTTCACTAGCAACCGGTATTCCCAACAGTGGAGAGCCATGGAACAAGAGGCAACAAATTGACCAGTAGCATTATGAACCATACATCAAGCCCAACTTCTTGAGACAACTCAAGAGAGTGTTTCCTTTTCGGTACCTCAAAGATGAATATGCTCCTTTAATGAAATTGATCATGAAGTTCTTCAGTTGTGAGGGCCACTTCTCCCATTTGTATGCTTATCATATTAGGTTGTTGATGCACTTTACTCGGGTACGGATGATGAACATCCCTTACTTCATGTGCTGAAATATCAAGAAAATGACCACTCTAGTGCAACACAAGACCCCTTAGCAGCGGTTTAACAGTATTTTTCATTTTGCTCTTATTAAAATTGTGGTTATTCATCAACTTGGCTTGCAGGGAATCACTTGGGATGATTTCATCTCTCATGAGTTTTTCAGAGCTCCTCAGGGAGCTACCGAGGTTTTGCATGAGACAGGTGGACCTTCTTACCAGCATAAGGGTCATGAGACACAGGTTGCTAGTATGCCGGTTTTTATTACTTATCGGAAGGGCACTATGCAGTTGTTCGCAGCAGCAAAGCAAGTATTATATCCACCTGGGGTGGAAGGGGTCTCGCTTCCGTCATCAGCACAACAGGTTCAGGACAAAGGCAAGAGGCTAATGCAGGATGAGGGGCCTTCAGGTGAGCAGGACTTTATTCTTATTGAGGATGATGATACAGACATGGGTCCACAAAGCACAAATCTCAAAGAGATCATCCAAGAGCAGCAGACAGACATCAAAGCCTTGTCCCTCAACTTGGAGAGGGCTAAGTGGATTATAAAATACTTGGAGCAAAGGAATAAGAAGCTTGAAGATCAGCAAGTGATCATGGAGTTACAAAACATTCGGGATAGCTGCCAAGCTGCCCACAGAAGGAGGGTGGAGTTTACTTCACTGGAGCAGGAGATCAATGCCAATCAGGAGTCTTGGCTCAAGGGAGTCAATATCCACTTAGAGAGATTGTTATAGAAGGATAACAAGTAGAAAAACTTGTTGAGACACATGGCTTTTCATTACATGGCGAGGAACAAGGTTTGCAAGGCGCGAATAAGGAGTTTAAAGGCAAAATTGAAGAAGGCTTCAAAGAGGCGAAAGGAGCATGATCAACTTTGGATATTGTCTGAGGCTTCCTTGGCCCAACATAGCTCTTGATAGAGAAGACTCAGCCCAAATTTCAAAAAATTTGGAGCACTTTTTGCATTTTTGAAATTTTTTGGCACAAAAACAAGAAATTATGCCCTATGCGTCGCGCCACGTGGCGCTCGCTTTTGCTAGGGGGCTCCAAATCCCAAAAACTCAGCATTTTTGGAATTTGCATGACAATTTATGCTTTCCTACCTATGGCCAAGAAATTTGGGCAGGTTTTGAGCCCTCAAAAAGGTCTAAAACACTCAAAAAATGACCTCATTGCCCCTATTTTAACACACAGGAAGTAGTCTTGGGAGATTTGACCTTTGATAGGGCAAATGAAGGCCAAATTGAAAAATTCCACTTGGGTTGGAAATTAGACAGACTTATCTTTCCAAAAAGCATACTTGGAGCTAATTTTGACTCTGGAAAGGCCTCCAAAAGTGGGTCCAAACAGGTGCGGTGCATAGAGGAAAAATTGCATGTTTGACCAAGTATTGCTCTGTTTTTCGCCCAGTTTTGGCTAGTTTGACTTTTTCACTTTCTTCATGGAAAATTGTGATGTAATTTCATGTATATTGATGGATCATGATGTAAATATGTCAAATTCTCACTTGGTAAGGTAGTTTCATTGGTTAAAATGTTGTTTGAAACTGAATGGATCAGTTCCCTAGTTTCTAGAGGCATGTTGTTCCACTGCCTGATTTCTAGTTCCTAGTTTAGAATCAATTGGATCAGCTCCTAAACATGCGAGCTCGACCCCTAGAGGCTAGGATGAGCTATGCTTTGTCTATATTATGTGTTTTTTCAGTCATTGGCATGGTTGGACTTTTGAGAAAGCCTTGAGCTTCATTATACACTCATATCAACATTTTGGCTAAGGAACTGAGACTAGGATTTGCAATACTCTTTGGGATCCCTGTGGCCTTTGTTTTGGTACAGTGCTTTCTTATGTCTTTGTGAATTTATTCATGTGTTATGTATATCATTTTCTCTCTTATTTCTTCTCAACTAAATCAAACAAGAGTGTAAGTACAATACATTGAAATTGTAGTGCTCTACTTGAAGTTTGCTTTAGTTTTTGATGTTTTCCACTGTTTGGAGAGGATCCATGGTTTCTCTTGCCCTTTTCAACTCCTCCTCTATTTGGATCCATCCATATCACTTGATTTAGAGTGCCAAATTCAGTTGCCTACCTTGCCCCATCGAGATCACTGCAGGACTGTGCCTCATTCCCCGCACCCAAAATATTCCTTCTTATCTAAGACAACAACTCATCATTCATTCAAACAACCTCTTGCACACATATATCTAGCCTAAAATCAGTAGTTAAATCAGTCATCTCAATCCCCTAGTGATCATAATTTGTTGAGATTGACCCGGAGAGAGCCCTCTCCTGACTTGGTAGGGCTAGCTACCAGGCTGAGCGTGGTTTGATGTTGGCCCTGGATCATACCTTTTCAACCTGAGGTAAATCTAGGCTCTAACAGGGCCTAATGAAGCTACATGGGAGATGGATGATAAGATGCAGGATTTATATCCTTTATTATTTGTTGGTTTAAGAAAATGAGTTTTTGAATTATGTCTATGTATATGTATATGGATGTTGTTTTAAATACCACAATTAGTTGTGTTATAAAGCCCCAGTAAGTAGTATGTTTGTTTTATTTTTCAGCTAGATGTCATTGTAAATATTACATCGAGCTATGTTATAAAGCTCCATGGTAAATATGTTTTGTTTTCAATAGTTTTCTGGTCGTAGATGTCATAGAACAGTGAGGATGGTGTTCCCCTAAGGGGGAAGCATTTGTAACAACCCCTAGTTGATTTTCCATGTAAATAAAATAAGACTAAGGTCATGGGAAATGTGTTCCAAGATGAATGTTGGAAAAATAAATTTAGTGGGCATCACTTGTGATTAAATAATGGCTATGGAAATTGGAAAATGAAAAGATGCAATAATTGGCATTTAATTATGAAAGTAAATGAAAATAGGAGAAAAGGAAGGTGAAGAGAAACAAATATTCATGCTAAGTAAATTAGAGGAAAAATGAAGAAAAATGAAGAAAATAGAGGCATCAATGATAAAAAAAGGCTTTAGAGGATTAGTTCACAACTTTTTTCAGTTCATTTTTTGGCTCTCTCATTCTCTCATATTCTTGCACATTTAAAGAAATCTTGGAGCATTCTTGGGGCACTCTAGTATTCACTTGTATTGGAGTAAGAAAGAAAGAAAATGAAAGCAAGGAAACACAAGGAAACAAATGGATCACTAGCTACAGTTGGATTGCTTTACAGGTAACAGGTTGCATGTGTGATTTAGTTTTTGATTTTTAAATGCATAGTATATTCATGCGATTATCTGGTTATGTGTTGTCATTGACATGGATATTTTCCTAGACTGATAGTGGTTTTAGCCTTGCCTTTCCATTTCCTAAATAGCAATGGTTTTATGGGATTTTCCACATTTTTTGTTGATTGGTACTCAAACTCACAATGGTTCTGGGTTGGAATAAATTCTCCAGAAGCACTAAAACAACTTGGGTTGTGTAATTCTCTAAATAATTTAAACAACTATGTACTCTAAACAGAATATGAAATCTTCATGAACCTGCTTTAAAATTTAACCAAAATTCATATATCAAATTAATTGATTTGAGGAGAAGTACCTACCTGGGTTCTTGCAGATGAAGAGGCTTCAGAATTACTCTAGCTCTTGCTCCCGTTATCAAAATACCATAACCTCCCAACCAAACTGAGTACAACCTAGGTACTTAGTCTAGAATGCTTCTCAATTGCTGCAATCTGTTCCCCCGTGCCCAAAAACTTCAGAACAAACGAGGCTCTGTCGTTACTGTCGATAACTTCGTGTTACAAATTTTTCTCCTCTCAACTGTACTTCCTCCAACCGCCCCCTGATTATTCTTTTTTTTCCTCCTTCTCTCAAGATAACCTTCCTTCTTTTAAGTCTTCGTTCACCACCTCCCTTCATCTCCGTGTCCTAATTTTGATACGTGTTAATTTTATAAAACAAAATCTTATATGATTTGGTGATTTTATTCGAATATGTAAATTTGATTTGATGAAGTTTATTTATTTTAATGAATTAATTTAATTAATTTAATTTATAATTTTAATTAATTATTTATTAATTTCATAAATTTTAATTTACAAATTAAAATTTAACATTAAAACTAACATTTTTTGTTCGTTTGAGGGTTTATCATATATATAATGCGTTACATATGGGTCCATGCATACATAGCTATCGTATGGAGGTCTCATATGTATGCTAATACTTATATTTTATTTATAGCTATAGGTGGGTCATTACATACATCCCTCCTTCCAAAAACTTCATCCCAAAGTTAGGGTTTCTAAAGTATAATAATAATATTTGTGAGTATATAAGTCTTTACATTACAAAATTGAATTTGTTTTCTTTAATATTTTAAAATTTTACAACTATAATATTCATGTTCTGCCCCAGTTGGTTTCCTAGCTATTCTATAATCATCCTATCCTTCCTAATCTCTTCCGCTTCCATCCTATCTGTCCTCTACTAGAGTATGCCATGGCATCAACTATACTGAATAACCATTCATAGGCTTTTAAGGGTATCAACGCCGATTATATCAACCTGATTGCCTAGTAGGCATATTGCAGTCATCATCACACATCTAGGGGAGCGTGATACGCACAGTCCTCCCATGACTCTAGGTTTCGGAGGATAAACGGTGGGTAATACCTCCACCCCTCCTAGTGGGACCAAGGTTAACACCCTATCATGGAATCTCTTTGAGCCTTAATTGTTCGGAAGTTTTTGTCATCATGTGGTCATCTTGGTAACAACGTTATCTGCAACATAAACACTTGTCCATACATTATAAAATATGCATCAATATATTCAAAATAAATAGTTTATGCATAATTCATACATGTTAGCTACAGTATAACATAATTGGCCATATCCTACTCATGTTATTAGCTTTCATATTAAAATGTAATCATTCTTTTATTTCTATTTCATTAATCATATCGATATGCATAAATGAAACAAAATTATAATATCTTAATTCTCATCAGAAGAAAAATTACTCAAATATTAAACTTTACTTTGAAAACTATAATTTAGTAAGATCAATAACATATTCCATCTTGGTATCCATGTACCAGTGGAATTAAACAGATAAAATATCATAAAAATTCACGTTTATATGTGATCATTCCAAAATGGTTATGAGTTTCTAATTTAAAGTAAAGTAAATATATACAAAATATGGTTTAAAGTTCTTCAAAATTGATACAAGTTGGGGTATTTTTGACATATGATTTCCGTATCTTCCCAAGTAGTCGATCCAAGACTATACTTGTCACACTGGACCTTAACTTGGCCTACCAGATGATTCCTGAGCTGTCAAACCCTACGTTCCAGTATACGTAATGGTTTGACCGATATGATTCCTTCGTCCGATACCTGCAGTTCCTTCCATTGAAGGTTATGAGATTGGTCAACTAGGTAATGCCTTAATACATATACATGAAATACATTATGAACTTTATGTAAGTGAGGTGGTAGTGCAAGACTATAGGCGACAGGTCTGACTTTTTCCATGACTTTAAATGGTCCAACAAATAGGGGTGATGACTTTGTCCCTTTTCCGAATCGAATAGTGTTGTTATTTGGTTTGATGCAGATAAAAACCTAATCCCCTACTTCATATTTCCTATTATTTCTGTGAGCATCAACATAAATCTTTCGTCTATTCTATGCTTCTTTTAACCATTGTCTAATTTGTTTTACCTGCTCCTCCATTTCTTGAATTAATTTTGGGCCTATTATCACTCGATCTTCTAACCTGTCCCAACTTAATGGTGTTCTGCAAGGTCTGCCATATAATGCTTCAAATGGAGGCATTCCGATTGAATTGTGGTAACTGTTATTGTATGCAAATTGACTAAGGATAAGTACTTTTCCTAGTGCGATTGCTGCTCCATAACATACATCCTCAACATATCTTCAAGTACTTGATTTACCCTTTCTATTTGCTCATCAGTTTCAGGATGATAAGTTGTACTCAAATTTAGTTGAGTTCCTAAGGCTGATTACATGCAAGTCCAAAATCTTGAAGTGAATCGTGAATCTCTATCTGATATGATCTTCTTAGGTACTCCATGAAATCTGATAATTTCATTTATGAATACTCAAGCTACATCAACAACTTCGTCAGTATCTCTTACGGGAATGAAATGGGCGTTTTTCGTTAATCTATTCACTACCACCAAAATAGAATTGTGTCTTTGAGAATTTAGAGGTAGCCCAGTAATAAAATCCATAGAAATGATCTCCCATTTGGTCATAGGAATGTCGTGAGGTTGTAAGAGACCTGTTGGATGACAATGATCAATTTTTACTTGTTGACATTCCAAACATCTTGCAATGAATTGAACAATATCACATTTCATGCCCGACCAGAAGAAGAGTTTCTTGGTATCAATATACATTTTTTTACCCCAGGATGATCACAATACACTGCTCTGTGGGCTTCCTTAAGGATGGTGTCTCGAAGATCCCTATTAGCAAGAATATAAATCCTTCCATGAAATCGTAAGATTCCATCATCTTCTCGTTCATATCCTTCAAACTTAGATTCTTTTGGATTTTTACTATGAAGAATAGATCTTACCTCTAAATACCAGCTATCTTTTATGAGATATTCTAGTACTCGCTGCCTTAAGTCTACTTTGATAGGTATGAGGGAGAATATTCAGGGTATTCTTCTTAAAGCATTTACCACTACAATTTCTTTTCCTTTAATATATGATATTCCAAAGCCATATTCACTTAGGAATTCAGTTCATCGTCTTTGTCTAGCATTTAAGTCTCTTTGGGTGAACAAATATTATAGACTTTGATGGTCATTTTTAAGCGTAAAACTTCGCCCCAGTAGATAATGTCTCCAAATCCTTAAAGCTACTACTACAACAGCTAACTCTAAATCCTGAGTAGCATAGAGTTCTTCGTGAGGCTTTAACTTTCTTGAGACATACGCTATTACTCCTCTATCCTGCATTAATACTGCACCCAACCCATGTTTGGATGTATCAGTGCATACCGTAAAATCTTTGTCCATATCAGGGACTCTTAAGATTAGTGCATTGGTCAGTAGTCTTTTGAGTTCAGAGAATGCCTTATTACATTCCTTAGTCCATTCATACTTAACACCTTTACATTGAAGAGTTGTAATCAGTTTTGCAATTTTGGAGAATCCTTCCACAAATCTTCGGTAGTAACCAACTAAACCCATAAAGCTTTGTATTTCATGTGCATTTTTTGGTATTGTCCATTCAATGATTGCTTTTACCTTGTCAGGTTCTACTGAGATCCCTTCACCTGATATGATATGACCTAAGTAATGAATCTTTTCCTGAAAGAATGAACACTTGGATAACTTTTCATATAACTGGTTTTTTCTGAGGCAGGATAATACTATCCGTAAATGGTCTTCATGCTCTTTCTCATTCTTCGAGTAGATGAGAATATCGTCTAAAATGACTTGTACAAATTGATCAAGATATTTATGGAAAACACTTTTCATAAGATTCATGAATACTGCTGGTGCATTAGTTAATCCAAATGGTACCAGAGTAAATTGATAATTCCCAAAGCGTGTTCGGAATGCAGTCTTAGAAATATCGCTTTCAGAAATCCTTAGCTGATGCCCAATGGAAGATCAATTTTTGAAAAGACTGCAACTCCTTTCATTTGATCGAAGAGGTCATCAATTCGAGGCATAGGCTATCGATTCTTTACTGTAGCTCGATTCAAGTCTCAATAACCTATGCATAATCTTAAGGATCTATCTTTCTTCTTGACAAAAATTACAGGGGCACCCCAAGGTGATATACTGGGTCGAATATGTCCTATATCCAATAGTTCCTTCAATTGAATTTGTAATTTGTGAAGTTTCGGAGCTGTCATTCTATAAAGTGTTTTAGAGATTGCTTGAGTACCGGGTTTCAATTATATTTTGAGATCTAGCTCTCTTTTGGGGGATAATCCTGGTAGCTCCTTTGGAAATACATTTGGAAATTCGGCTAACACCGGATATTGTTCTAATGATGGTCCTTTTTATTTACTTATTTCTTGAATTACATATACCTAACAACCTTTCCTTAAGCAACGCTTCATTTTCATTGTTGATATGTAGCGTAAAGATACTTTTCTCTTGATACCTTGAATTTGGATCGCCTCTCCTTCATCATTTATACCGATAATTCTTTTCCCATAATAGTCTACCCAAGCTTGATGAGCTTCTAACCAATTCATACCTATGACAAGATCATAAGTTCATAGGATTGTAACATAAACTTTCAATTTAGTCGTACATACCCCTAGATCAATTTTGCATTGATCCACACTTAAGTCTATAGATTGGAGTTCTCCTGAGGCCATTTCTACCTGTATGAAATCATTTTGCTTGTGAGCTGCCAGCCTACATTTATTTAATGCATATGACGAAATGAAACTATCTATAGCACCAATATCAAATAAGATTTTGAATTTTATACCATTAATAATATCTGAGGATTCCACTACAATGGACTGGTGTGCTGCTTGATTGTTGTTGACTAATGCATGGATTCTATGGTTGCCTTGGGTATTTGGTATTGGTTCCTTTCCTATCCCATGCAATATACTAGATGAAGATTTTGGACAATCACGTTGAAAATGTGATCCTCCACATTCCCAGCAATTAACCTGGGTTGGTCCTCTTGAATCATAATGTGAATTTCTAGATAAAGGGCTTCGCCCTTTCATGTTGCTTCCTCTTGAATTTCTTCCTCTATTAGCAGTTCCATGAAATTTCCATGGACTTGTGTTTGATGATTCAACAGCTATAGTGTTAACTGCCATGGGAGCTCTTGTTCCTACATTTCTTGGGGTAAATCTATTACCATGAGGTGGTCTTAAGCTACCTCCCGTGACAAATTTTTAGGGAGTCTTTTATGAAAACCCTGATTGTAGAGGTTTTGCTGGTCTAACATCCTTTTTGGTTCCTAGATGATCTTCTACATAATGGCCACATTCTACCGCCTCGTCTACTGATAATGGTTTCCACATCCTAACCAAGGCCCTGATGCGAGGGTTTAACCCAAATATGAAGCGTTCAACTTGACGTTCTTCAGAATCTAAGTAGTGAATGTATTTCACAAGCTCCATAAACCTTATTTCATATTCTTCCATTGATTTATCACCTTGAATTAATGTATGAAAGGCTCTGGCTTGTTGTTATTGAAAATATGGAGGTAAATACTTAGCACAGAATATTTCCTCGAACAATTCCCAAGGGACGTTATCCGTTGTGAGGTGTAGTTGTTTTTCCAGATTTCCCCACCAAATCAAGGCACTTTCCTTTAATTGAAATACAACAAATTTTATTTTTGAAGAAGACTAAGACTCTCTTAGTTTAAAACATTTGTTCATTCCTTCTAACCATGCTTCAATACGTTCTCTAGCTCGTCCTCCTAAAAATTCTAGGAGTTTAATTTTCTGAAGCTCTCTAGAAATATCTTTCTTTGATCTTCTATTCTCAAAACTTTTGGGTTTTACTTGACTTGTTTCTTTGGGTTGAGGTTTCTTTTATTTGGTTTTATTCATTGTCGACCCTTTTAATGTTTCCATTATGGCTTCCAATGAGTGCATTATAACAGTCAACTATGATGTTGGAGCGATTGGTGTTGATGATGGTCTCGATGATGGTGGTGATGATGGTGGTGACAATGGAGATGGTGATGACGATGGTGGTGGCATTAATGACAGTGACACTGCCCGATCACGTTGTCATCACTGATATGTCTTTACCATCGTATTGTTTCCTGTATACATAATAAAATTGTAAAAATTTGAGGTATACTTTTAGATTTAACATATAGTTTTGCAATTTCAAATTTACAAACGGGTATAGTTTTTTTGCTATTTTTACCTGCTACGTAGGTCTTACTGGTACTGAGGTCAAGGGGGGTGGTCTCGCGACCTCCTTTTCCTAATGCAGGGAATCCTATCCTAATGCATAATAATACTTATTCTAATGCATGAGTCTTTATAAACCTTCGTTTTTTTTGTTTTTTGTTTTTTGTTTTGTTTTTGTTTTTGTTTTTTTGTTTTTTTGTTTTTTTTGTTTTTTTAAATTAGATTATTATTATAATCATTGTAACATAGCATAAATAATAGTCTAAAACATTTATGCCTAACCTTATATAAAATAAAAACATAATATAATATGATATATAACTCAAATTTTACTTAGTTTCTTTCATAACACTCATTCTCTTAGTAAACATTCTCCACTCACAAATTATTTCTATAGCTAATGATAAAATATTTTAATACACATGTGCTTTTATTCCTAGGCATTAGTGGAATAGTGTGAAGATATTGGTATTAGTAATGGGAAGGTCGGCGGGTTGAAATCCCACCTGACACTTCCGCATTTTACATTGCATATAATATATATCATATAGATGATATTGATACGATATTAAAGTTTGGATATGGTTAATATATCATGTGATATATATTCATGATATAATATATCGTGGATGGTATATAATCTTACCATGTGATTTTTCATTTTAAAATAAGTTGAAAACCAAACCATTTATAATATGTCAGAACTCTTTAAAATAAAATTATTTCCTTGCTAGGACTCCACGATAATCAAGTTTGGTACGCGCTTCTCCACAATAACACGCTTGCATACTTCGAGGAGGTGATTGGTGTGTCGACAGAAGGCCAAAGCCTATGACCTTGTGGATATCGATTCGGATTACACGCCGATCATTTCTTCTATTGACGTTTGGTTATTTTATTATATTTCATCGTGGCTCATCACTTGGCTTGTTAACTAGATACTTTAATACGGGTCGCTTTTATGATCTTTAAACAATTAGGGAGAAGGAAGGCAATGCGGCCCAAACTAAGAAGAATTTTGGCAAGATGATCGCGCGGCTCGGGTGGGATCCCCTCAATACGGCTACATATAATGCCTTCTTGGGCACCCTTTGCAAGTTAGGCCAAGTCGATGAGGCATTGAAGTTTCTGCATGTCATGAGGAGCAGAAATTGCTTTCCAGATAAGAGTTTTTTTAGCACTGTCGTTCATGCCCCATCTCCAGAACAGAGCAGATGAAGCGGGAATGGTTTTTGAAACCATGATGCGGTGTGGGCATATTCCCAACACCAACACTTACAATTCAATGATAAGTTCATATTACTATGCTGGTAGAATGGATGATTGCTACCGTCTTTTCGATGGAATGGTATTTAATGGTGCGTTTCCTAATTCTATGACTTACAAAACTATTTTCCAAACCCTTATGAAGACACAACAAATGGAGGAATTTGCCAGCATATTTCGCGAGATGACTAGAAATGAGCATGATCCAGATAACGATAGTTTTACAATGGCCTTAGTCGTGAAAGATCTAAATATAGCCTCAATGGTTTGAAAACATATGAGCAGCAAGGGTGTTTTCCCTAGCATGGAGTCTGTCAACACCTTTATAAATACTCTCTGTGGCGGTGTCAAGTGAGCAGAAGCACTGAAGTATGTGGAAGAAATGAGGGATCAAGGAATTAAAGTGTCAGAGGAAATCTTGAAGAGGGTAAAGTTATCTGAATTAGACAAGAAGGATATAGCTGAACGATCTTCAAAGAAGAGGAAGGAACGTCACTGATGAGGGAAGGCTATCAATGGAATAGTTATTCAAATTTTTAGATAACTTGATTAAAGAGGCACTCTTCTTTAGACATAGTTCATTATGTTTGTAATGGATGGTTGTATGTTTTCCAAGTGAACTGCTTTCCATAATATATTGTCACAGACTTTTGGCTCTTTGTTCTTTGTTTTTAGATCAAGCAACCTTATCTTAACAGATTTAATAGATCCAAGAGTTTGAACTTGCTCTGATACCAAACTATAATGCTCTAAATAATTTAAACAACTGTTTACTATAAACAAAATATGAAATCTTCATGAACCTGCTTTAAAATTTAACCAAAATTCATATATCAAATTAGTTGATTTGATGAAAAGTACCTACCTAGGTTCCTGTGGATGAAGAGGCTTCAAAATTACTCCAGCTCTCACTCTTGTTACCAAAAGACCATAACCTCCTAGCCAAACTGAGTACAACCTACGTACTAAGTCCAAAATGCTTCTCAATTGATGCAATCTGTTCCCCTGTGCCCAATAACTTCAGAACAAACAAGGCTCAGTCCTTACTGTCGATAACTTCGTGTTACAAATTTTCCTCCTCTCTACTGTACTTCCTCCAACCGCCCCCTGATCATTCCTTTTTTTTTCCCTCTTTCTCTCAAGATAACCTTCCTTCTTTTAAGTCTCTGTTCACCGCCTCCCTTCATCTCCATGTCCTAATTCTGATACGTGTTAATTTTATAAAACAAAATCTTATTTGATTTGGTGATTTTATTCAAATATGTAAATTTGATTTGATAAAGTTTATTTATTATTTTAATGAATTAATTAATTTATAATTTTATTAATTTCATAAATTTTAATTTACAAATTAAAATTTAACATTAAAACTAACATTTTCTGTTCTTTTGAGGGTTTATCATATATATATAATGTGTTACATACGGGTCCATGCATACATAGCTATTGTATGGAGGTCTTGTATGTATGCTAATAATTATGTTTTATTTATAGCTATAGGTGGGTCATTACAAGTTGAGTTACTAGTTCCTGGAGCCCTAGGTTGGGACAAACACTCTGGAGCCCTGGAAAGTTGTGGTTTAAGTTACTAAATCTTGGAGCACTAGATAACTTGGTAGAGACTAATCTAGTTGATATTAATAATTTTTGGAATATAGAAGTGGAATCACTTTGGTTGAGGGTTGAGGTGGTTGGGCACCTGGAAGCCCTGGTTTGGTTTTGTTTTAGTTTAATGCATGAGATCCCACATTCATGCTTGGAATATGGCACGGGGGTGATTGGTTGAAAGAGAGATTTTCTTCATCCCAATCTATGGTCAGGTGGTATGTGGAAGTCACTGGCTTGGTTAGTATTTTCATATGTTAATAACAACTATTTTCCTATTGTGATTTATAAGCACTTGTACTAGTTATGATGTTGACATTATGGCTGATTTTCCATCATTTCTGTGTTGGTTATATGGTGTAATATATCTATGGATATTGAAATGTTTTGATAACTTATTTATTGGTTGATGAATGCATGGAATAACAATCACTATTGCAGCTAGTTAGAGAGGGCGTAGAGCCTTGTTATTAATTTTCAAATGAAGACTATTAGTTTATGATCAAATATGCATTCATGACATATAGCTTACATGTTTTCCATATGTTTGACAAAATGTATCTTATGGATTTGGAATATTTGGGTCAATTCATTGCTTGAGCTTGAGTGGATGACTTTTTCATTACCTTTGATTGCATTTTGGAAAGTTATAGGAAGTGGTATGGAGGTTGGCCTGAAAAGGTGGCATAGATCCCGAAACCACATTCTCAGAACTAGAGGAACTAGGTCATAACTACATGAAAGAAGGCTTGTGCATGCGGCTGGGGCCTGATAACGACACTCTTGCCTTGTTGTGTGTGTGGTTGGGGTGCTAGGTCAGAGAAAAATATTTCCAGTTCGGGGATTGATCACCTGGGGTGGTTGTCCAACTCTTGAGTGATTTGTAGTCTTTGTGGGATGACAATAAGTGTTCAACTTGTAGGTCCCACTTCCTTAACTAGAACTTTGAGGTTGAGCGATGTCATAGTGGCACTCATCTCATGTTTACCATGGCGAGCTTTTGAACTTCAATAAATGTGGGAGGAGGCATTTACAGAACAGATGGAATTTCTTAGTGAATATGACTTTGATATAAAGCACATAAAAATCAAAGATAAAAAACTAGTAGATTCACTCAGTAGGAGGGTGCATGATATTTATGCTATAACTGTAATCATTTATAGATCAAATATAAAAGATAAATTTTTAGAGGCTATTATAATAGTTGATCAAAATTATTTTCAATTGAAAGCAAGTTTCTAGAAATCTAATTTACATAGAAGTATAAATGTTAGAGCATAAAAAAGGACGGGCTTCTCTTGCATAGGGACAATGTGTATGCCCATGATTCCAATGATTTGAGAATGTGAATGTTAAAATAAATGCAAAATGTACCTTATGTTTGGCATCTAGGGTAGTAAAAAACTATTATAGCTATAAGAGGCCAGTTCTTTGGCCTAAAATGAATAAATATGTGGTTGATTACATAGTTAGGCACATGGACTGTTAGAAGTGAAAGGATGAGTTTAGACATTCTATTGGATTGCTACAATAATTTCCCATTCCTAAATGGAAATGGGAGTTTGTTACTATAGATTTCAATATTAAATTATCTTAGTGAAGTGGGATTATTAAATTACCTTAGATTTCATCATTAAATTACCTTAAATTTCATCATTAAATTACTACAGATTTCATCATTAGTAAATTGGGATGATTTCATCATGAAAATTTTGGATAAGTTCATAAATGTCGCACATTTTGTTCTAGTGTAATTGACATGTAAGGAAAATAACATTGCAGAGATTCACATGAAAGAAATTTCTAGACTACATGGTGTGCCTAAGGAAATAGTTTCTAACATGGATCCCTATTTTTGTTCCATGTTTTGGAGTGTTTAAAGGATTTGGGAAATTTTTGATCTTATAAAACATAGAAATCATTGTTATATGGGTGGATAGAGAGGATCAATTAAGTGATTGAAGATATCATGAGTATGTATGTTATTCATAATCCTTCCAAGTGGGAAGAATATTTTTTAGTTGAATTTTCATATAATAACAAGTATCAAGAATATTTAAAGATGATCCCATTCAAAACAGTAAATGGTAGAAAGTTTAACACAATAATGAGTTGGGAAAACCCAGTAGATAGATCCATTGTTGGGCTATAGATTCTTAAGGAAATGGAAGAGTATCTTGTAAAGATAAATTAGAACTTAAATGCTACATAGGATAGGTAGAAAAGTTATGCAAATAAAGATAGAGAATGCAATGGATTTTCAGTGGGTGACCAAATATTTTTGAAAAAAATAATGAAACTAGCATTCTATTATGGGTCTTTTGAGATGCTAGAGAAAATTGGGCGTATTGCATACATGTCAGTGTTACCTACATCTATGTGTGTGCATAATGTATTTCAAGTCTCTTTTCTTAAAAAATATGTTCCTAATTGTAACCCCATAATTGTTTGATCTTTGATTCAAGTGGAGTTGCTGAAAATAGTTGTTACTGATGTAAAAGGTAGTCTTGATGAAAGGGAAAGTTACATAATCAAATAGAAATTTTCAAAACCCTTCCAGCGATAGGTGGCATAATTTCTAACTCCTCATGAATGAGGAGAAATAATTTTTTGAATACATATATATTACCCAGTTAGAAGTCATACTGGCCCTTCTAGAAGACAGGTCATCCCCAAACAAAGTACATCACTTAAAATTATGTAAATATGCCACTTGTGTGGATCATTTGAGGCAAGGAACTCAGTTCTTGTGTGAGGAATATCGTCTGAAATGGACCACAAATATTCGATTTAAGGAAGAAGAAGGTTGAGTTGATGAGCAAAGAGTGTGACTGACCAATATCCGACTGATGAAGGACGTCGAGCTACCAAGGAAGTATTGCATAGATAAACTAGAAATTGTCCCAAAAGGTACAAAGAGAGGTTGATAGGATTATTAAATTGGAATTGTTGAATTTTTCTAGAAGAGTTAATTGGTTTGTGGAAAACCTTGTTTTCTTGGACTGGATCATTGTACAATTACTTTTCTTTAGATGTTTTGTTTATATCTATATTACAAGGAACACATTGAATGTCTTATTTCATTTTAGAGTAATTTAATTACCCAAAATCAAGAGGTTAAGTTAATTACCCAAAATCAAGAAACTTCTATAGATGGCCAAGCATATACGAAACTTGCTAGTGACCAAGGCAATAACCACCATGACTATCCCCTACCAATATATTTCATTGAAAAACATAATTGTATAATGCATTTAGAAAGTCAAAACATAATATTAGAAAACATGTTGATATATTGCTATTAAAAAGTTAATTCCATTAGAAACCATGATATTATTATTATATTTTATAAAGAATAATATACATATATAGAACGATACTACATTAAAAACCATAATTGTATAGTGCAATTAGAAAGTCAAAATATAATATTCGAAACCATGCTAAATATGACATCACTGTTCTTTATTAAATTTGGTTCGTGATAGTGTATTCATTTGAGCATAATGCTCATAAGCATAAGGTAAATAAAATTAGGTAACGAGGATGCACATAAGCATAATGCCAAAGCCTATCATGTGAATGCTTTAAAACTCTATGGGTTTGGACCTATAACCCTGAGATACCTACACTTCTATTTGGGGTCTGAGCAAATGGACAGATATTTGAAAAGCAAATCCGAGCGCTAAGCATAGGCAATTTCAGAAATGTGAGGCTAATTTCGAGCAGTCGACGTAGCATATAGCCTGTTAGCGAACAGCTAATAGATGTTAACTATTTAGGCTAACCCCGAGATTAATGAAGTTAATGTCACATGGTTCAGGTTCAAGTTTGGGCTCAGTAATGATTAGGTTTGGTTTGAGTACGATTTTTTTAATGAGATTCGTTTAGGTTCGTGTGTGTGTATATATATAGAGAGAGATAATATATATATGTATATATATGTATATATATTATAATATATATATATATATATATATATATATATTATATTATATATATATATATATATATATATTATATATATATATATATCTATATATATATATATATATAATGAATTATAAGATTAATAATAAGAAATAAACATTAGTAAACATAAAAAATGTTATCATGGACATGAAAATTGCAAGGATAAATTACAAGCATGAGTTATGACATGAAGTTATGAGTTTTGATCTATGGACTTTGTCAATGGCTATGAGGTTCGTTGAAGTTGGCATAACCTCACATTTTTTTAAGGTTCGCCAAAATTCGAACCTCAAGATTAAAGTTCAATGAACCTTGTGACATAGAATGAAGTGATAAGGACATAAAGAGTCTCTGGTCCTACCCAATGGTACCGAAACCCCATAGCAACCTATGTTGCAGTAATCAAATGTGCTTCATGAAGTATCCTTTGGGTGGGCCTGAAACGATTAATGTCCAAAGGTGAGATTAGAACGGCAATGGAGTGGGTATAAGCTATGAATAGTTCTTGTCCTATGGATGCAGAAAGGCAAAGGCATTGAATGCAAGCAAGGTAGAGAGTAGGTAGGGTAGCAAGTAGCAACCCCTTAACAACTGTGGGAAATGCACACGGTTAAGACATAATTGTAAACTTTATATGTAATTTATACATTGTTGTAGCTATCCGCTGCTGAAAGGCACCCGAAGGTGCTCAAAGGAGGAGGGTCTGCACACCAACAAAGCTGGGAGGTTCCCCTGATAGATATCTACAAATACCATGGATGTTTTAAAATTGATGGGGAAGAAGACTTAGTTGGCATTCCTATTCTGGGATATTGCTGCAATGGACATGTTCTGTTCTCATACAATATTGGACAGGTATTCATAAAATGCAACAAGAAACAGAGGAGATCAGCGCACCTCTATCACCAATCTAGACTTCCATTCTGCTATGAGAGGCAACAATGTGTTCGTCGCAATAACCGTTTGGGAAATAACTTTGAAAATATCTCGGTCTCGATGTTCAGTTACTTCAACTGCATTGGTTGAATTTAGATTAAGTTCAATCAAGTAATCCATAGGGTTTGCTTGGTTTAAACCCTAAAAGCTAGTTGAATTTTCATGTTATAAGATAATGGCTAAAGTTGTACAGGGCTTTACACTTGCTTATTAGCAGCTTATAAGCCTTGAGAGAGAATACTAACTTTGGCATTAACAGAGAATACTAACATTGTAATAGAGAATAAACTGCTGAAAAAACTTTGAAAACTGGTGGCGACAAAAGAGCTGGAAACTCCGTTGCAGTGGCTTTGGCTCCTGTATGTAAAAATTCAACCCATCAAAAAATACAGAAAATGGCGAGGAAGTAGAAACTAATTGAAGACATAACTATCATGAATACCAACTCAAATAGTGAGTGAGTTAAAATTAATTGAAGACACGAATGACATGAATACCAACTCATTGTGAAGGCATTGTTTGTTGATAAGTTGGCCCATCAATTCTCCATATTCTCCTCTACCAAAGCTCTCGACGCTCTCTTTCAATCTCAGTTATCAATTACATGAATACCAACTCAATGTGAAGGCACAGTTTGTTAATAAGTTGGCTCATCAATTCTCCATATTCTCCTCTCCCAAAGATCTCAGCTCTCTCTTTCAATCTCAGGTATCATAGATTCACAATCTCAGTTAGCACAGATTCACAAACACATAACATAAACATCCACACATATACACAACACACATTACAAAAAAGAAAATATAATAGTACATGGGTGGGTAGTACATGAGTGGGAATATGAATGATAGAGAGTATATTTAAAAACCTTATTTAAAAAACATAAATGTAAATGGCTTTCTTTTTTAAGATACTAATATTTTGGAATCTATTTGTCTCAAACTATGTGTTTACATTTCTTCCATAATAATCGTTAAATGTGAAGCTTATTATATATATGCTTTGTCCCTATCCAAAAAGGATGAGTCAATCTGAGACCATCCATTCAAACACAGAACGACAAGGCAAATATACGTCCTATCATGAGCTATATGGGTAACATTCATCAGAGAATCTACCAAGGCTATATTCTAGGCAGACCTTGCACTTTCTCCATAATGTTTTAATTTGGATTGTCGAAATGAAACTACACAACCTCCCTCAACAATATAACATCTTAGAATAAAAACTTTGCCTGACATATAACCTTTGGCTAAGACTCCAATTATGCATTCATTTCAAATTTATTTATTTGCTTTTCACATTTTAAGCACCTTCACTTGTTGCTGCAACTACTCCAATAAGCCCTCCTCAGCCCACTGCTTAAGACAACCCTTAGCATCAACGTACTCCAATAACATACAATGTTGGATACCTGGCAACCCTTCTAACTTGGAGCACCCATGAACATTTAATGCTCGAAGCTTTGTCAGTTCGACAAATCCCCGTATGCTCTTCAGCTTTGCACAATCATATGCCTGCAACTCTTTCAAAGATACCAACATTTCAATACCTGGCAGCTCCTCTACATTTTTGCACCGACTAATGTCCAGCACTTGAATTTTTGCAAGACTAGAAAGGCCTGCTATTTTCCTCAAGTTAGAGCAATTAGTCAATTTTAGTTTTATCAAAGTCTTTGGCAATATTCCGACCTCCACCAAATGATTACAAAACACGAGTGTTATGAAACCAGCTCAAGAAATGATAGAAAAGATAGATCAACGCCTTAGAATTCAACCTCTTCGAAGGGGCAACCTCCTTTACATTACAAAAATGAACAATTCTTTGATGATACAAATGAAAAGACCTCCTTTCTATATATAGGAGTCTAAGGGGTCATAACATAATTAGAGCTGACATAACAATAATAATGTAAGGGCACACTAATAATAATAGTGGGCTTCTATGGGGCACAATAGTAACAATATGGGCACTACATGGGTACATCAATATAATAAGTGGTTTGTAATAATAACAATAAGGGGTGACACTAGTAGTATAGGGGCCTAACATGCCCCTCTCCTTCAAAAAGTGTTGTCCTCAACGCTTGAGTAGTTCTTGATGCTTCTGTATAAAATTCTTGTCGTCCCATGTGGAATCTTCTGCTGGTAAGTACTTCCACCTGATGAGATATGCTGAAATTGATCGATTTCGTAG
>APFE030115337.1:0-21114 GCA_000404065.3 Pinus taeda | reverse complement strand
GTAGCTCGAACTGAAGTGCTTCAAGAGAATAAGATTAAGTTTATAGTCCAAATATTATTGTGAGATAATAATTTTTGACTTTTCTATTTTTGACAGCCAGTCTAAAAATAGACTTGATCACTCACACTGTGATCACTCACACTTTCATCAAAAATAGAAGTCCATCTATTTTCTCAACTTGATCAATCATCCATAAACAGCAACCTGCAATCCATAGACATTATCCATATGTCTAAAAATAGACTTGCGCCAAAAATAGCCTGCGGGCCCACTTAGTGAAGGCGACTCTTTTCACTAAGCTCCATCATCTTATTGCAATCTCAACACATGTGAGAGTGAAGTGGACAGAGAATCCTATAAGCATGGTTTAGGGTCAATTGACAAAACCTTGGGCATGGTTTAGGGTAAGCCAATAAAACCCAGAGCATGATTATAGGTAATCCAATAAAATCCATGATGACGATGATGGATGGGGGATTTGCAGGTATAGGTACAAGTATTGACATAATGGTTGACTGAAACATGTACACGAAGGACATCCTAGTATATTGGCAATTGCAACGGTTGGTACTCATGTATTCTGATAGATGGTTTTTCTTTTATATGGACATTGACATATTCTTTTTTATCATGTATGTAAACAAGAGGACCACAATTATACTTTGCTGATTGGGATTGAGGCAAGTAGTCATTAAAGGGGGAATTTGGAAAAATATAATTCCTACTTGTCCTTGTTGTGATTCATTCTATGTATAGGAGTATGTTCCTAGTATTTAGGAGTTTGTTGAAGTCTAGTTGGTTGAGATATTCTCTCCAACTAGTTATCTTCCTAGATTGGTGTGTGGTTGAGATATTCACTCAACTAAGAGATTGTATGTCCAAGATAGACAAGTTATATTGAGACATAACTTGATGTATTTATATTATATTATTGTTTTCATGTGAATACAATTTTGAGTGCATTTAGAAAATATTTGTTTCAAAGGCATCAGATAAAGCTATGGGAATATGTTAGCATCGGTTTCTTGGCATTGTGTTTTCAGCGAGGGGATTGTTAAAAGGTTGAGTCAGCTCATCATCAATTTGAATAAGAAAATGATTGAATTCTAAAAGACAATAAAATAGGGAACTAATGGTTTCATAAACTATTTTAGTCTCATGGATGTTAAAATATCATTTCATTTCATATTAGTTATATTTATAGAAAACCCATCTGTGTTTAGGTGTGTTGGCTATCTTTCATGTAGAAATGACTCCCAAAGAGCAAGCATGTCAATGTAGATGGTGACTAAAATTGAGTAGGGAGGATAATAGTGACTACTCCTTACCACCAGAGCTATACCCATTTAATGACCACATTAACATATTAATCTATGTTAATATACCATTGTTAAAGTTTAGGAGAGTTGGAACGTTTAAATTTATCATTTGAATATCCGGTCGTCAGGGAAATTTGAAGGATGGGAAATTATTTTAAAGTTTCGTAACCTTGGTGAATCTAACTAGTCTGATATGCAATTTTTGAAATATTGGGCAATATTTTTGTAAAAATATTCAAATTTGTAATAATTTTATGTAGCCTCTATATAAAATTTTGGCGATTTTTAAGTAAAACAATTTTATACTATAAAATTTGGGCGGATAATTTTTAGAAAAAATGGAAATTAGCGAATCTTTTTCTTGGAAAAAGCACAGAAAATTAGCCCACTTGTGAATATTAGCCCCTAAAATTTTCCCATGGTAAGAAAGAATTGGAACTGTTTTTCCTTCATCTTAACAATCTTTCTAGTTCTATAAAGTTCACCGTGGAATTTGAAAGTAATGGTAGTATACCCTTCCTTGACATCCTCCTCTGAAGGAATGACGATGACTCTTTCTCATAAGGGTTTTTTGTAAGAAAACTCAAACTGAACAATATCTTCATGCTAATTCTCATCATTTCTCAACTCAAAAGCTTGGTGTTCTCAGCACCTTAGCAATTAGAGCTTTAAGAGTTTCTGATGTCGACCATCTTAATGAAGAGAAATCACCTCTCCTAAGTGTTTTCTTTAATAATGGGTATAGTAGACACCAATGTACTAAGGCTTTCCTCAAGGAGAAAAAAGGTCCTAAGGCTAAGAAAGATACCAAGGATCGATTTTCAAGTGTTTATCTTTCTTTTATCCAAGGGACCACTGACAAGATTGCGAGAATCCTAAGGAAGCATAAGGTGGCTTCTACCTTTAGGCCTTTAAGTACCATCTAAATCTCCCTTAGATCTATAAAAGACTCAGTGGACCCCAAGAATATGAAGGGTGTTTACGTTATCCCATGCTCTTGTGGGACTCCCTACATTGGTGAGACAAGTTGCTCGATTAATCAAAGGATTTATGAGCATGCTGCTGACATCAAGCATGGTAGGACTTGCTCCTCTGCTTTGGCGGAGCATGCAGGTAAATCTAAGCATCACATTTGCATTGAGGAGGCCCAACTCATTGCTAGGGTTAGTCATTTCCATCATTGTAAATTGAGGGAGGCCCTAGAAATCGAAAGAAGGCCTAATAATTTGAATAGAGACGATGGTTGGATTATTAGTAGAGGTTGGGTGCCTGTCCTGTCCTCCTAGGCTTTTCTGTTTAGGATTTAATTTGTTTATTTATCTATGTAGGCATTTGCGCTTTTAAGTATTGTTGTTGATTTATAGAGTTTACATTCTTCGTGTTTTCTTAAGCATTTTATCATCCTTTTCATTCTTGTGTTCTTTTAGTAATTTTATTGTTTGTTTAATGGACTAAACCCAATATTTTATTGTTGGCCTTCTTTTATTCTTTTCTTTGCATTTAATTATATTTCTTACTTATGTATATTTTTGTTTTATTTATTGCACATTAATTATTTTATTTTAGATAATTATTTTATTTTATTAATTATTTTTAATATCTTATTTCGATTAGGGTTCTGACTTCATTTTTTGAGTTCCCTTCTTATTTTGGGGTTTGAATTTTATTTTTTTTATTCTTGCTAGTTATATTTTGATCTTTTCCCTTTAATAAGATGTTTTATAATATTTGATTTTATATATTTATTTAATATTATTTTCAATCTAGTAATTAATATATCTACTTAATATTATTTTTAATAAATTAATATTCTATTTATAACTTTTCAAATAGTCCTTTATGTCTCTACATTGCTATGTATTTAACCTTTTGCCATGTTTGTTTTATCTAGTATTGCTTCTTCATCTAGTCTTGATTATTAACGATCTTGGTGTTTCGAAATGTGTCAGCCAAAACACTCCTTGATAATTTCTACAAAAACCTTTTCTTAATTCATTATGGATCACAGGAACCTGAATTCAGAAATGGTATACTCCTTTTTTAACTAGTAAAATATATAATTTTATTATAAAATATATTTTTTATATTAAATCTATTTCCATTTAAATATTTTTAATGTAATATGTTTTTATTTTAAATAATGTTAAGTTTGGAAAAACCAATTTATTTTTTATTTCAAATTTTATAATTATTACTAATTACAACAAATTTAAAAATTTATCATTAAGATTAAAAATGGAAAGATTAGATGGTTCGCCCCCACAAATCCGATCATGTTTGATGCTCACATGTTATGATAGGGAAAAAACTATAATTCTCTCATTCATTTCAAAACAAATAAAACGGTCTCTTCATTTTAAAATTTATTTCTTTTCCATCATGGAAATAGAATTATTTTATAGTGGATAGTGGCTTACATTGGATCAGATATTTATGCAGTAAAAGTTTGTGACATTTCTACCAAGAATTTGAAGAATGTTCTTATTGAGAATCCAACAGAGGTGCTATAGCATTACTTTTCATGTCAATTTACCTACCAATTTTCAAGTGAGTTTATTTACCAATTTCATAAGCTTGACTTGAAAAATGATGGAAAATTTTGCACAACTTATATTTGAACTTTGAAAGAAAAGATACTCATTAGGTTCGAAAACAGGAAGATGAAGTGCATGTGTTTTCTTATCTATTAATTGTGATGGCCATAAATTAATATAGTTAGATTTATGTTTTTTTAGGCAGATTAATCTCAAGGGCCTAACTCTAAGGGGTGCAAGAGATTTGACTCTCTGACTTCCTAATTGTCAAGATACTTAGTATCGGAATTCAATCAACTGAACTAACTTTTGATGCTATGTTTAATATTCAATCTATAAGAGAAATTATCAGTATTTGTGTTTCTTTTACACAATATGCTGAACTTGAGTTAAGACCTATTTTGAATATGAAAAAGAAAAACAATCTATTCACTATTAATGAGATGTCATGGATATGAAGCTCAAGCTAATTTCAACAGTTCATAAAATAATTTAATTTCCTAAAAATGACTTTTATTTTCAAATTTAACATAAAACTAAATTCCACAAAAATTAAATCCCACACAAATTAACTAATCAAACATTATGAAGTTCAATCCAACTTGACCATTCCATCGAATAGTTTAATTTCTTAATAATATTTTTCATTTTGAAATTTAACAGAAACTAAACACCAAGAAAATTAAATCCCACACAAATTAACTAATCCAACATTACATAATATAACAATTGACAAAAAAAAAATTGGAAACAAACCATTATAGGATAAACTGATATTATTATATCAACCACCACTAAGTGTGGGAGAATTAGTTTATGTGAAATTTAGTACCCAGCGGATCCTGGGTTCTAATCTCATAAAGAGAGAGTTTGAAAATAAGAACCAGAGAAATTACCAGAATCCTCGTGCTCACCCATGGGTGAGCAGAATTTGCATAAACAACCATCATCGGTATAACCTCCAGGAGTGATTAGTAACTGAGAATCCGCCATCCACTACAAGGTTATGGCCGCTAACATATTTAGCCTCATCACTCGCCAAGTACAGTCCTGCCTCTGCAACATCCTCTGGTTTAAGCGTTGTTCCCTGTAAATTGGCAAACCGGTTATAGAAGGCCTCTGCGGTGGCCATATCCTCTTCTGAGGTGGAATCCCCTTGTTTGAAGTTCTGGACTGTGAGAGCCGTGGCCAAGGCATAAGGAGAGACAGCATTGACTCTGATCCCAAATTTCCCAAGCTCGGCTGCTCCATTCTTAGTCAGCCCTATCACTGCATGTTTGGAGGCCGTGTACGCGAATCGAGATCCTCCCATGATCCCTGCAACGCTGCCCGTCGAGATTATGCAGCCCTTCTTCCTCGGGATCATTACGCGGGCCGCATGTTTAATGCCCAGCATTACCCCTCTTACATTTACGCTCATAACTCGGTCGAATTGCTCCATTTCGTACTCTGCTACGCCCTTAACCATAACTGGATCGTTAATTCCAGCGTTGTTATACATGATATCGAGCTGCCCGTGTTTCTCCATGGCCAAATCCACCGCAGCCGTGATGTCTTCTTCTTTGCTCACATCGCAGTGCAGGAAAGTGGCCGCAGGGGAAAGGGATTCTGCAAGTGTTCTCCCGGCTTCGTCTGCAATGTCTGCGATTATGACTTTGGCTCCCTGCTTTGTGAAGAGCCGAACGATGGCTTCTCCGATGCCCGCTGCTCCCCCAGTTACTATTGCGACCTTGCCCTCCAATCTGCAATCAAAGACCATTGGTCAGATTTTTATGATATACTATAAGTCATAATCAACATTTCTGATCTACTGTAATTACCGTGGCCCTGATCCATTAAAGCTCAGATTGGCAGCACAGACAGCAGCTTCATTAACCTCTTCGATAGACATCGCTGCACAGTCAAATTGGTTAACCAGTTTAGTATGTGGTGAGTCTTCTCGGATGCAAATTATAGAGAAAAGAAGCTGATCAGTTAGTGTTGTTGAAAGCAGGGCCTCACAATGCTGGTTAGCTTCCCAGAAGCTACCGAAAGCATTCAAAAATAGAATCAAGCTGAAAAGTCTACCTGGTCCCAGAGTAAAAAAATACTTGAAAACAGTGTAGCCATGTGTCCATCCCGATGCTTCGTACTCAACTTCTGAATCTTTCTTTATGATAAGTGAAATGGAGAATACTGTGCCATTTGGAAAACATTGTATTTGATATCTAGCATGTGAATCATGGTACGTGATTTTCAGCATTTTTTTTTGAGGGATAAGTTAAAATTTTGTATTTTTAAATGATATATAATAGATTAATATAAAAATTTATCATAATGTTGTCAAATTATTAGTGGCACAATTTTCAAATATAGATTGAGTCATCATTGTTATTCAAGAAAAACCACTCCACTTATTATTGTCATTGAAAAAACACTCTACTTATAATTACTTTGCTAGTGATCCTTAAAGAGGAAAGTTTTCACTAGTGCTCATATGCTAATGATCCTTAAAGGGGAAGGTTTTCACTAGTGCTCATATGCTAATGATCCTTAAGGGGGGAGACTTCTGAATCTTTCTTTATGATAAGTGAAATGGAGAATACTCTGCAATTTGGAAAACATTGTATTTGATATCTAGCATGTGAATCATGGTAAGTGATTTTCAGCATTTTTTTTCAGGGATAAGTTAAAATTTTGTATTTTTAAATGATATATAATAGTATTTTTTTAATTAAACAATATAAAATTTATCGTAATGTCATGAAATTATTAGTGGCACAATTTTCAAATGTAGATTGAGTCATCATTGTTATTCAAGAAAAACCACTCTACTCATTATTGTCATTGAAAAAAAACACTCTACTTATAATTACTTTGCTAGTGATCCTTAAAGAGGAAGGTTTTCACTAGTGCTCATATGTTAATGATCCTTAAAGGGGAAGGTTTTCACTAGTGCTCATATGCTAATGATCCTTAAGGGGGGAGACTTTCATTCATACCCATATGCCTTTGGGTCTTAGTTGTTAACATGTTTCCTTAGATCTAAGGAAAATGGGCTCTTACCCAAGCATAAACAATTTTAGGGCATAGTCTTGGCCCAATTAAAATAGGGTTCTAAAAAATTTAATTTAATTAATAATAATATTTAGGTGAATGGTAAGGATTCAATTTTTACATAATATTTTAAAATATTTTTAGTAGTATTTACAAGATATTGAGATTTATCTTAAAAGTAGTTATTCTCTTTCTCCCTTTTAATTAAATTTATTAATTAAAAAAAATGTCACATGGAAAAATGTCATGTCACATGAAGTATGGTTTTTGGAGCATGTGGTATTGATAAGTCATGTTATTGGCCAAAGGTATTGTGTCAAACCTATTTACAAGTTAAGTATCTCCATTGTTAAGTAGAGCATATATATCTATACATATATATGTTTAAGTCATATATTATTTTTCTATGATTAATGAGAATAATAATTTAAAATAAAGTTATAATTTAGTTAATTTTTGTGATTTTTTTAATATTAGCAATATGAGATGTATCATGAAGTAAAGACAAATTAATGCAATACAAAGTAATGGAAATAATGATCCACCCCACTTGTGAGACAATGTTCACACTAAGTTTTTGTCCCTCACTCTCACATCATTTGATCAACATCCACTTACATATATAGGAATACATTATGGTTGAACAACTTGAACAAACTCCTAAAAATTAGGATTTGAAACCAAACTAGGACTTGCAATTTTAACTTCCCACCAAATAAAGATTTTCTCCAATATTTCCTCTAACACTCTCCCTTAATGGAGAAATGTGTTCTCTACAACACCTAATTGATTTCTAAATATTTCAAACTTTGTCTTGCCAAGAGGCTTTATGAAGATGGTCATCACATTTTCATTTGTATTACAATAAATTATATCAAACTCCTTTGATTGTGTCTTCTCCCTGACAAAATAATGTTGGGTCTAAATGTGCTTTGATATGACATGATACATAGGAGTGTTGGCTAGTTTAATGGAGTTGTGATTATAACATTTGATATCCAATGATATATTTTTTCTTCTCCCACATCTTCAAGAATCTGCCTCGACGATAATGCCTCACAATTAGCATTGGACAAGGATTTGTGCTTAGGTTTAGTTGATGACGAAGAGACAATTGGTTGTTTGTTGCTACTTCATGACAAGATCCTAAATCCAAGGCTAAATGTATATCTTGTGGTTTCCTTTTTGATCATCAAGATTTGTAGCCCATTCTAAATCAAAATAACTTGCCAACTCAACATCAAATTCATCAATATATTTAATACCAAAATTAGGAGTCCCTTTCAGAGTTCAAAGGACTCTTTCACTTATTTTGAATGTCTTTCATGACGCTTGGCCATAAATTGACTAGGGATCCTAACTGAATATGCTATGTCCGAACTTGTTGTAATGAGATAATTTAGACTTCCTACCAATTGAATATACAATGTACCATCCACCTATTTTGTCCCATCATCATTGTAGAATATAGTATTATGTTCTAAAGGAAATGACACTACCTTACATTGATTGATTTTGAACCTTTAGTAGCTCCCTTGTATGTTTGTTTTGTGTGAACAATGTCTAACCAACTTCTTTCCATATCTCAATGCCTAAGAAATCATGCAATTCACCAAGATAATTCACCCCAAATACCTGAGACAATTATATTTTAATATCTTCAATAAACTTAGATGCATTTCTTGTTATAATTATATCATCAACAAACAAAGAAATTAAAGCAACATGCTCCTTTTGATTTGACTGGTTAGGATCACACTTACTTTTCATAAAACCTTTTTGAATAAAGAAAGGGTTAGTCTTTACATACCAAGATCTTGATGTCTATTTTAGTCCATATAAAGATTTCTTAAATTTGCAAACAAGATGCACTTGATCTTTCTTTACAAATTTTTCTAACTGAACAAAATATACTTCTTCTTTTAATTCCCCATTCAAAAAAGCATACTTGAAATCAAACTGATGTTGTTTCCATTTATGTTTTGAGGTTGATGCAATCATT
Organism: Pinus taeda; assembly: GCA_000404065.3. Taxonomy (NCBI): domain Eukaryota; kingdom Viridiplantae; phylum Streptophyta; class Pinopsida; order Pinales; family Pinaceae; genus Pinus; species Pinus taeda. Next base: position 12,223 of record APFE030115337.1, on the reverse strand, counting down.
AATCTAATTATGTTTAGCTCAACTATAGGTGCAAAAGTGTCTTAATAATCAATTCCCTCTTTTTGTGAATAACTTTTGCAACCAATTTAGCTTTGTTTTATCTATACCACCAACAACATTAAATTTGGGTTTAAACAATCATTTATATCTTATGGGAACTTTATTATTAGGATTTTTTGTTAATTCCCATGTAACATTTTCTATTATGGACTGATCTAGTGCTAAAAAATATGCTCAAAAATGAAATTTGCCAGATTGATGCGAAACCTGAATGACCGCATAGATCTCGTCTTTCTGAATCCGGCGCAACTCGTTTTGCAAAAAAAAGACATCGTATGCTCTCAAAAATGAGTTCTGATAAAATAAAATTGTGCGAGACTGCCCAGTCAGTAGTCTGTACTACTGATGTGGCATGTTGATTGTACAAGGTTGAATCTGCTTCAAGAGATAATCACTACGTGACAAGTGTCGAATCTTCATTGGTGTTGGGTTGGCGATTTCGTATTGGGTGATGGTGTTGGTTATGTGGACCAACTAGAGGCTACCATGTGGCAACTCAGTGGCCACAAAAAATTGTTTGAAGTCCATACTGCACTTTGTGGGAATCGAATCGTGAACCTATCTCCAACAAATTACTGCCATTACTATTGGGTTATGGGTGGGCCTTTTTTATAGGGCCTACAATATATGTATTTAAACATTAAAGGGGGGAGGTAATGAAAAAGGGTCGAGGGCTAGCTTCAGCCCTAGTCACTGCATCCACACAGACCAGGGGCAGGACCAGGGGCCAGGGCTTAGCCCAGGCCCCCCCAACCTTAAAACATACCCATGCGACCATAGCACCGAGACCAAGGGTTGATACAAAGGGCAGCTAGACTACAGGGGTCAACCCCAGGTCATATGGAGTGCCCATGTGACCACTAGTGTGCACAAGAGCTAATGGAGAAATTAACGGTCCCATAATTTGCACCAGTGGTTCATTGATTTGTCACTTCGTTAGCAAAAAATGGGGCAAAATGGTAGTAAAATTGGATGGAATTGGCGAATGTGTCGGTCGAGTAGCAGCAAAACTTTGGAAGCTCATAACTTTCTCCTTTTTTGGTCTTTTTGGGAGCAGAAAGAGGCTAGACAGGGGTTTTTGATAGCTCATAAGTTGTTGGAGCAGGTTTTGTATCCATTTGAGCATTGTAACTCATTGTAATCACCATGTTTTTAGCATAATGAAAGAGGGCCAAGCATTGGAAGTTGGACCAGGAGATGTAACCCAGGAGGGGTGAACTCCTTCATCACTTGCTATTTTGTGGTTACTGTTATGGCTTTATTCTCTACGATTTTCTGCAATTTATGAGTTAAATTAATGTTTAAATGTGTTACAGAATTTAACTTAAGCACCATAAAAACTCATTTCAATCACTTGCAATTTACATAATCCTCAAGCAATTTCATATACAGATCAAGTTTGGTATTATAGCATAGGTTTTCTTTGATGTTGAGAATATCTAGTTTGATTGCAAGTGTTTCTGATGCTTACAAGGTTGAAGCTCAAAAGAGGAGAAGGAAATCTTGTGGTTGCAGGTTCTCAATTTGGGACAAGGACAAGAAGAGCACATTTGCCACAATCTCCACCACAATGTTCACATCAAGTTGTTCCTGAAGCTTTAGTAAGCATGTCCCATGAAGAAGGAACTCATAATATGTCAGACAATGAAAATGCTTTCAGAAAAGCATTCTTTGACATGACTGAGATGGTGAAAGTTCTCTATGAAGAGAGAAATTCCAGATTGCAGGGTGAGAGTTCCAAGCCTTCAAAAGGAGAGGGTTCTTCTGGAGGAAAAGGAGGAGATGATGACAAGCCTTCAAAAGAAAATGGTGACAAACCACCATCTTCTCCACCATCATCCTCGCCCCCATCCTCACCTTCATCTTCTTCCTCTTCCACAATAACCTTTACACATACACCTCCACATACTCCAAATGGTCATGGTAAAACTCCCTTATTAAAACTTGATATTATATTTGATTTCCCTATGTATGATGGCGAAGTGAAGGATGAAATACTTGATAATTGGGTTCATTAACTTGAAGTATACTGCAAAATTCAAAACATCAAGGATGATGAAACAAAGATTCAATTGGCTTCATTAAGGTTGGAAAGTGTTGCTTTTACTTGGTGGGAAGCCAAAACAATAGAGGAAATGAAAAAGTATGGTAAGGTCTCAACCTCTTGGATAGATTTTATTGTTGCACTTAGAACACAATTGTATCCTTTAGCTTATATCCACAAAGAAATTATGAATTGGCAAAATTTTAGACAAGTAAAACGACAAAGTGTTCAAAATTATACTCAAGAGTTTAGGAGAAGAGCACTAGTATTGGTTGTAAATTTGTCATCTCAAGACACTTTGTTGAAATTTATTGGAGGTTTACATAGCTACCTTCGGCATACTATTCTCATGTTCAATCCCACAAGCTTAGATGAGGTTTGCGTTCAAGACACACATCCAGAAGCAAGAGGGAAACATAGTTCACATGAGAAAAGTGAAAGTTCCCTTGAGTATGGAGAAAAGGGAAAGGGTAAGTTTAAGGGAAAAGGGAAAAAGAATGCTTCTATTAAAATGGAAAAAGAAAAACTCACATGCAAAAATTGTTTGAAAAATGGCCATGATGAAGACCATTGTTGGAAACTCCATCCAGAGTTGAAACCCAACAAACTTAAAAAAAAGAGAAGGAGAAAATAGCTACAATTATAGAACATGATTTAGGTTTAGACTCAAGAGATGAAACCAAGATTACAATGATGGATTTGAAAGGTAAGAACATAAAAAGCACTAGTTATTCAAGTTGTTCCAATGATACTCAAGATGATGAAACAAGAATTGAACTTTTCCATATTAGAGTTGTTTCAAAGCATACCAATATAGACACAATATTTGATAGTGGTTCTCAAGCAAATTTGATTTCTGAAGGCTTAGTCAAGAAGTTAAATCTAGAGACCATTCCACATCCAAGACCTTATACTTTAGGCTAGATATGTAAGAATAGAAATTTGTAGGTAACAAGGAAGTGCATCCTTAGATTTGTAATTATTGCAAACTTTCTTGACGAAGTTGAACTTGACATAGTTCCACTTGAGATTTTTGGTATAGTTTTGGGAAGCCCATACCATTATGACAGGAGAGAAATATTTCATCGCCATGAGAATAAGTACCACTCATTCAAGAATGGAAATGAGTACATACAGCGCATAGAAAGAAGATGAGTTTGTCTCTTATGCATGTTGGACACATGAAGAGAATTATGAATGCAAGTCAAAATTTTGCTTTGTTAATGTTCAAGCATAAAGATGTTGTGAATGATGCCTTTCAAGGAGATGCATCCAATGAAAAATTTGATTTCATTAAGATTTCTAATGGTTGTGATAAGTTGTTTCAGGGTTCTAACATGTTGCCTTCTAAAAGAGGTAAACAAGATGAGAAAATATTGCAGCAACATACATCATTGTTGAACAATGATGGGAACAATATGTCGATGTTAAAGGGTGAAAAAATCAAAGATAAAGCACCAAAGAAAAAATACAAAGAAGGAATAGGTTCCAAAAGTTCTTCTTGGGGGTTTCAAAATGGTACATGGAAATGGTGAACACACTTGGTCAAGAGTCAAGCCAAGTATAGGGCAAGACAAGCTAAACATCATCATGTCGACAATGTTCGAGGTGAGAAGGATTTCAAGTTGTTTAAGTTTCCTATGATTGATGAATGAGGAAGGAATATGTTTGTTTCTTCAAGGAAAGTTTTTTTTCTACAAATTCTGGGAAATTGCAGTAATATGGTATCTACAACAGCAAGATCAGTCTTCAGAATCAAGGAAAAATATCAGTTTTCATGAAAATCTCAAATTGTTGAATTGAGGAAAATTCCAATGGATTGAGACTAGAAGGGTGAGGGGGTTGTAGCCTCATCCAAATGTTTAGTAATGAAAGAGATTTTGGGGTCCAAAAGCTTCCAGTGGGAAGGAGTGATCTGGTGCTCAAAAATTATGCTCAAAAATGGAAGTTGTCAGATTGATACGAAACCTGAATGACCACATATATCTTGTCTTCATGAATTTGGTGCAACTCATTTTGCAAAAAACGGACATCGTATGCTCCCGAAAATGAGTTCTGATCGATTTGGAAAACAGGGAAAATTTTGTGCAGGACTTCCCAGTCAGCAGTTTGTACTACTGACGTGGCATGCTGACTGGGACTGCTGACTATGTAAGGTTGATTGGGCTTCAAGAGCCAATCACTGCGTGACACATATCAATTCTTCATTGGTGTTATGTTGGCGATTTCATATTGGGTGATGGTGTTGGTTATGTGGACCAACCGAAGGTTGCCACGTGGCACCTTGATGGCCACAAAAAATTGTTTGAAGTCAAAACTACATTATGTGGGAATCCAACCGTGAACCTATCTCAAACAAACTATTGCCATTACCATTGGGTTATGGTGGGCCTTGTTTATAGGGCCCACGATATATGTATGTAAACATTAATGGGGTGGAGGTAATGAAAAAGAGTTGAGGACTAGCCCTAGTCATGGTCACTACGCCCACACGGACCAGGGGTAGGACCTGGGCCCAGATCTTATTCTCACCCCCCCAACCTTAAAAAGTACCCATGTGACCATACGACTGAGACCAAGGGTTGATACAAAGGGGAGCTAGACTGCAGGGGCTAGCTCAAGGTCATATCGAGCACCCATGTGACCACTGGCGTGCATAAGAGTTAATGGAGAAATTAACGGTCCCACAATTTGCATCGATAGTTCACCGATTTCTCACTCTGTTAGTGAAAATTGGGGTGAAATTGTAGGACAGTTGGCTGGACTTGGCGAATTTGTGGGTTGAGTAGCAACAAAACTTAGGAAGCTCATAACTTTCTCAGTTTTTGGCCTTTTTGAGAGTAGATAGAGGCTAGACAGGGGTATTTGATAGCTCTAAAGCTGTTGGAGCAGGTTTTGAAGCCATTTGAGTACTGTAACTCATTGTAATCACATTTTTTTTTTAGCATAATGAAAGAGGACCAAGCATTGGAAGCTGGACCAGGAGACGTAGCCTAGAAGGGGTGAACTCCTTCATCACTTGTTGTTTTGTGGTTACTGTTATGGCTTTATTCTCTGTAGTTTTCTGCAATTTATGAGTTAAATTCATTTTTAAATGTGTTAAATAATTTAACTTAAGAACCATAAAAACTCATTTCAATCTCTTGCAATTTACATAATCCTCAATCAGTTTCATATACAGATCATGGACTTATACTCTTCCTTCATTGCATTTCTTCCTCCTTTATGCTCTTTAGCTTGTTCAAAATTGAAAGGTTCTATGACATTCTTTACTTCAATCATCGAGGCATAGTCTTTATACCTTATTAGTAGTTGAGTTTGACATGATGAACTCCTTGGTACTTCACTGTTGTCACCTCTTATTTTTTATGGTGAATCTTCTCCTCATGGTGTTCTTTCCCTGCTTAAAATGTCCATGCCATTAGATTCTTCCTCTTGTTTATGTTCATGTTTAGCATGATTCGAGTGGATGTGGGTGGCCACTTGCCTATTCCACTTGGACCCCCACCACTGTCCCTTTCAGTATTTCAGTTTCCTTAATTGTAGCACAATTTACTATTTTTGGCAGTTTTTCAGGTCCTGAACTTCCGAAGCCGTTTTGAGGCTGTAAACAACATTTTTTGGGAAAACGGGGCCAATACAAGTAATAGATTGGTATTGGTTGATCGAAAGTTATAGTCCTTAGATATATATTTCTAACAAAGTATTGTGCGCATCAAAGTAAGATTGTATGCCAAAGTTACGACCCCGGGAAGTTGATGTACCAATTTACCCAAACAGAGCCCATAATTTTGGCGCTTCATCTCCTAGGGTTAGGTTTCTGGATGTTTAGGGTTTTCCATTATTTCTCAATAACAAATGGGCCTCAGAGCCTCATTGGAACATAGTTAAAAATCATGTAGCCGCCACATCTCTTCTCTGAGATAAGCTACCATCACCCGAGCTAGTCTTATTTCCATTTTGTTTGTAAGCATATTTCAATATTTTATATTAATGAAATGAAGTGTTATTTCTGCTTCATCTTGGTGTTTATGGTTATATCTATAATTTTTTGTGTCCCTGTTTAAAGTCAAATTAGTGGTATTAGAGTGGTCTGCTCTTTCTTTGTTTTTATTTGCATGTCCCCAATGAGGTCGGGATATAAGGAGTTAGGGCTTGAACTGGTCGAACCTTTCCAAGACTAGCCTTTCACAAATCCCAACTACCTCCCATGGTAGAAGAAAATAAATACGACAAGGCAGGAGATCCTATCAAAATATTGCTTGAAGAAGCCCTTGAGTGACAAAGGAATGTGATGATGGACAACCTTTCCCAGATCCTTTAATAGCTACCTAGGGGCGACGCATCTACTTCCACACCCTTTAAGGTAAAAGTTAACTTTGACATTCCCATATTTGAGGATCAGATAGATGCGGATGTCGTAGATAAATGGTTAAATCTACTAGAAGGATATTTTCATGTTCATGATTTTTCTAGCCAGGAAAGGATTACTTTTGCTCTTTTCAAAGCTGCCCCCCATGTCAAGGACTGGTGGGAAACCTATTGCGAATAGAAGGATGAAAGTATGCCCTCACTATTTTTAGTCGCATCCACTTGGGATTCGTTATGGGACACCATTAGGGAGCAGTACTACCCTGTCACGAGCTACGAGGATAAAAACATAAAGTACACCACATTGCCATAGGGAAGGGACCAAGATGTGTTGGAGTTTACTAATGTTTTTCATACCCTTCACACGAAGTTGGGTATCAAGGATTCTGAGAAACATTTGGTACTCAAGTATCGCGACTGCCTACATAGGTACATCCAGGATGAGATGGAGTTCCTCGACATCTCCTCGCTTGACAAGGCATACCGATACATTGTCAAGAGTGAGCAGAAGCTTAAACAAAAAAAACGATACTGTAGATCTACGAATCTTAAGCAAAGGAAAGGCGCCCTCAAACCATAGATAAAAGGGAAAATCCAAGGGAGGGCAACACAAGATAACCTGTTGAAGCCACAAGAAAAGTAAAACACCGCGAAGACAAATAAGGACATGGGAAAGTGGCTTGAGTTCCATAAGAGCTCCACCCACAATGCAAGTGAGTGTCGGGCTAAGTAGTCACTGGTGGCCGAGCTGAAGGCTTCTAAGTCCGACGCATGTTCTGACTCTGAGTAAGAACTCGATAAGGGGAATGCCAAATGGAAGAAGATAATTGATGCGACACCCAGTTCCATGATGGCCACCACCAAGATCCAGAAGATTGAGCCTCAAGATCCAGAAGAGGGGGAGCGCATATTCCACTCACAGATGTGGGTGAAGGGTTCTCTACTGCAGTTCATTGTCAACAGCAGGATCCAAAAGAACCTCATTTCAACAAAGGTTGTGAAGTGGTTGGGCCTACCGACTACACCACACCCACAACCTTACAACATCGGGTGGCTTCACTAAGGATGGGATCTCCGAGTTAGCTAACATTGTCGCCTTCCCTACAACATCAAGCCCTTCGCAGATGAGGTATTATGTGATGTTTCTCCTCTTGACATTTGTGATGTATTATTAGGAAAACCATACTTGTGGAAGTGACATGTTGTATACGAGTCAAGACCTCTCTCTATTATTATTTCTTTCGGTAATACATTATACAAGATACCGAAGGTAGCTCCACCTACTGTCATCTCTTTGATCATTGCAAAGCAATGCAGTAAGGTCATTTCACAAACCAAGAAATTTGTTTCCTTTCTGATTCACTCTCAAAGTAAGGGGAAGATCATAGTCACATCCATAGCCCCTAGGAAGGGTTCCTCCATGCAGTAGAAGTAGGTGGATATGGTCGACATCTTCTCCTCACCCACAGGGGAACCTTTACACTATCAAGTCAAGCATTCATTCGATCCGACTCCCAGAACACCTATACCCAATAGGCTAATATATCACCACTCCATTATGGAAAATAACAAGTGCAAGAAGCAACATGATCAACATCAGATGCCATGAAAGTTTCACATTTGTGACAAAGTTTGGTTGCATTTACAGAAAAAACACCTTACCAAAGTCCATCAGAAGGTCAAACCACTATGATATGGTCATTACATTATTACCAAGTTGTGGGAGACAATGATTTTGAGCGCAACATTCCCCCATTCCTTTTCTTGCACCCAGTGTTCAATGTGGACCACCTTCGACCATGCTTCCCACCATTATCGGACACATCAACCATTATAGAACAACTCACACCAGCAGAAGTTTCCCCATCTCATGGAGGAACTCAATGCAATGGGGACCATTGCTTCCTAATGGGGGAGGATTGATCCTAGTGGATGTGGGTGGCCACCTGCCTATTCCACTTGGATCCCCACCATTGTCCCTTTCAATATTTCAGTTTCCTTAATTGTAGCACAATTTACTATTTTTGGTAGTTTTTCGGGTCCTCATCTTCCGGAGCAGTTTTGAGGCCCTAAATGACATTTTTTGGGAAAATTAGGGCAATGAGAAGCTATTAACTAGTGTTGATTGGTCAGAAGTTGTATTCCTCAGATAGTTCTTTCTAACGAGGTATTGTGCACATCAAACGAAGATCATATGCCAAAGTTATGACCCTGGGAAGTTGATGTACCATTTTACCCAAATAGGGCCCATAGTTTTGGCACTTCATCTCCTAGGGTTAGCATTTTAGATGTTTAGGGTTTTCCATTGTTTCTCAATAATAAATAGGCTGATGAGCCTCATTGGAACATAGTTTAGAGGCGTGTAGTTGCCACATCTCTTCTTAGAGATAAGATGTCCCGAGCTAGTCTTATTTCCATTCTATTTGTAAGCATATTTCAGTATTTGATATTAATGAAATGGAGTGTTATTTCTGCTGCATCTTTGTATTTATGGTTATATCTGTAATTTGTTGCATTCCTGTTTAAATTCGGATCATAGCATCAACTAATATTTTGACACTATCATCATAAAGATAAGGAATATTCCATGCTTCATTATTTCCCACCTTATGTCCTTGATCTGCATTGTCATGAAATAACACCTCTACTTGAAAAAAATTTATGTGTGCAAGCATTAAATGTCTTATATGCTTTGTGATTAGAACAATAACTAATAAAAATGCACGTGATTTCCTGTGTATCAAATTTTCTCTTATCTTCTTTGAAAACATGAGAAAACGATTTTCTTGTAAATATTCTTAAATGACTTACTATTGGTTTATAACCATGAAGGGCTTAAAAAGGAGTTATATGGTCTAAACTTCTAGTTGAACTTCTATTTTTCAAATAAACATTAGTACTAATAGCTTCAACCCAAAATTTATTCGTAATATTTTACCTTTTATCATGCTTCATGCACATTCCACTAAGGTTTTATTCTTTCCCTTAGTGACTCCATTATACTGTGGAGTATATGGCACCATATACTATTGCACAATTCCATGGGATTTGCAATACTTGGTGAATGCACCTAGTGTATATTCTTCCTCTTGATTTGATTGAAGGATCTTGGTGTATTTACCTGTTTGTTTCTCGGCCATATTTTCAAATTCTTTAAAGTATTCAAATACATTATTTTTCTTTCTCTTAAAATAAATCCATTTTGTGCAATCACCAATATAAAAAAACAAGTATGCTTGTCCAAGTGATCTAACCTGCATATGATCAAATGTCTCTTTTTATTTTACCTATATGAGTAAGGAATTCTTCCATATGAAACTTTCCTAATGCACACCCTTCACATCTAGTATGTTCAGTTTTAAGCAATGAAAGTACCTCCAACATTCCTTGTTTTTGAAGTAGCAACAAATCGTTATAGTTAAGGTGACCATAACTTTAGTGCCATAAAATTTCTATTGTCATGGTTGTAGATGCCAACACTTGATCTCTCTTGCTTGCTACATCAAACTTGTATAAACCTCCAACTCTCAATCTTGTTGCAATAATCTTGTAATGATCTTACATATCTTTTAGCAACATTGTGACTTTACAAATTATAATTTTGAATCTCTTTCTATTATGGTAAAAATTGAGATTAAGTTCTTCTTTATACTAAAAACATACATCAGATGTTATTTTTTTTTTACCACAACCATTTGGTAATGTTACAGATACATCATTATATCCTTTAATTTGATGTGAGAAATCCTAAAGATATATATTAACGCCATTATTTATTTCAAGAAAAAATTCAAACCATTTCTTATTATGAGACATATAAATGGAGGCACCAAAATCAATAAACCATTCATTTGAGTCATATGTTTATGTGGATAGGGAAACATCTAAAATAAATAATTTGAGATTATTGAAGTCATCATCATTCATTGTTTCTCCTCTATCAACAAAATGATCAATATGTCTTATATTTCTATGTTTAGACTCATGATAGTTACTTTTAAAGCAATCTCTAGAATAGTGTCCAAACTTGCCACAGCAAGAACATGCATAATTATTTTTAACATTAGCATAAAAAATTGGTGGTGTCATACCTTGAATATGTAACTTTGCATATGGTGACTTACTTCACTTAGTTCTTTCCCATGGCTTTCCTCTAGAAGATTGTTTCCATTTTTCTCTCAATGCCAAGTTTGAGTTCTAAGACCTACAATTAAGATTTTTCCTTCATTCTTCCTCTTGTCCAAGAATACAAGTGAGTTCATTAAATGTAGGAGATGTTTCTCGAGTTGTAAGACCTATAATAAACATCTGATATTATTCTAATATACCATTCAACATTATATTTTACCAGATCTATGCTTAAGATCTTTTTGTTAATATCACCTAATTTTTCTTTCAAATTTTTAATTCTAGAAACATCACATTCTTCTCCATTTTCATTTAAAGAAATTTACTTTTTAAGAACAAAACTTGGTATGTATTAGTTTTTTTGTACAAACCTTTAAGGGTATTACAGGTCTCCTTGGACATATTATAGTCTCTGATATGTGAAATAATATTCCCTTCATGGATATTCTGACAAGCACTTTGTTTTTCTCTCACGACTCTCCCAATCCTAAATTTAGTTTGTGGGGGTTACAAGCTTTTCTTCATATCCATATACAATGGGTCAAACATTTTTCCCTTCCAAAAAGGTCTAAATCTTGAACTTCCAATTCACATAATTTGACCCATATAACTTGTTTAGCTCGTTTAAATAATATTTTGTGAGAGGATTATCCACTTTGGAAAAAAATATATTCCCCAACTTCAATCAATCAACAAAATTTTCCAGACTACCTCCTCAACCCTTGGCTATTGGTAATATGCTCCACCACACTATCTAGCCACAACCTCCATGAGTGTGATTGTCCTCTAGCAACATGTCAACAAATTTCATGTTGTCAATGATTAATTTAACAGTTCATACTTCGTGCTCTATCCCAATGCTTCAACAATTATGTCTTTAAAATCTCTTGTCGTAGGTCTTGACTACTCTCAACACTACACAAGTTAGCTCAAAAATGAAAAACACATTCTCTACATAGTGTGTATCAACTCAATGATGCACTGCTCACTAGTTCACATTACTCACGATTTCTTAGTCTTCTCAACACTACATGCACACTATGTAAATATGTCACAATTCAGCTCTTGTTTACTCACTTAGCCTACATCTTCAGACCCACATAACTCAGCAAGGCAATGTCTCTTCCCATAGTGAGGCTCTCCTTTGCAGATCAATAAATGTAGCCACTCAAAGCCATACATTGTTCACTCTATTGTACATGGATTTGCACACAAAAAACACACCAATGAGGAAGATAATTGGGATATTGGAAAGCAAAAATATGTTGCAAAGGAAGGAGATAAGAAAATACTACCATGTCATGTATAAGGAAGACCTATGTGAGCAGTTGGAAAAGGAGCTTCATGGAACATTATATAACATCTTTTGTCTCATGGATGCACAACTAGTTGAGTGAGATGCACCACATCAACTCTTTGTTTATACATGCAACACCAAACTTGCTAATAGTCAATCTCTCCAAGCCTCTCAACGAAGCTTTGATACCAAGACAAATTATGTTATGAAACCAGCTCAAGAAAAGATAGAAAAGATAGATCAACGCCTTAGAATTCATCCTCTTCGAGGGGGCAACCTCCTTTACATTACATAAATGAATAATTCTTGGATGATTCAAATGA
>APFE030115296.1:20525-54659 GCA_000404065.3 Pinus taeda | reverse complement strand
TACGAGAACAAAGCCATTGATACCATACAAATTGATTTGGTTCCAAATATAAATATGCAATACGTACCTTTTGTGTGTTTTGCACATTATTGAGATCGAAAAATTGCTCCATCTGCAGTATCCATGTTGCGGGATACTTGCCATCAAACATCCTCATATCGATTTTTGGAATATGATGGGCCTTCGATCCCACATTAGAGTCTATGGAATCATGATTAACATTTCTTTTGTTCTCATCATGAGTTTCCTTTACTACCCTTTCACCCTTAGTGACCATTTTTTGTAGCAACTTATTCATATTTATCTTCAATTCGTCCATGTCTGTTTTCAAATCTGTCTTCAAATCGTCCATGTCTGTCTTCAAATCTGTCTTCCAATCATCCATCTTAGCTTCCACATCATTCATCTTAGTTTCTATGCCTTTCTTTAAACAATCCATCTTAGCTTCTACGCCTTTCTTTAAACCATCCATATTAGCTTCTACATCTTTCTTTAAACCATCCATCTTAGATTCCATTGCTTTTTGTGCAAGCGACACTTGTTGCACTTGGTCTCGTAATTTTGATATATCATGTTGCATTTCTTCCTCTTCTTCATGAGTCATGCTATAGCTTTCAGGTTGCTTACTAGGTGTTTGCATTTTCTTTCCTCGAGGCATCAATTACCAATAATAATGCTTTAATATGCCCTTTGAATTCCTTCAAACTAATTTTTCAAACCAAGCTTATTAAAAAATTTGAAAAAAACTACACACCTTTTTTCACTTTGTAGGAGCTTGATATTGAATCTAATGTATCTCTGTAATTTCGGATCATCCAGTTCTGAAATTGCGATCTGTAGTAGCCCTCTACATTCTCTTTCCAATGCCACCAGTCTAATCGAAATTGGATTCTCCAGGGAAGTGTTATGCCAAATCTCCCACAGTGACCTGATTATAGAATAGTTCAGTAGAGCGAACTTGTACGACATGCCGCGAGTCACAGTTTCGACCTTTGACTCTAAAAAATATATAAAAGAAACTAAAGTGCATCCTCTTTCTGTACCTTCTTACGAAATTTCAATACGATGCTCAGAGAGAAAGTTATGATGATTTTCCCCAGGTCACCTATTTGGAATGTAATTCAGGAGTCTGCAAAAAGACCAAATTCCTCAGATCATATCTCCGCAAATATAATGTGAAAAGCTATGAGATTCAAAACCGATGTTCAGTGAAATTTCTTCTCAAATGGTTTTTTTTTTTAGATTTTGAAACATCACAGAAAAAAGTTATAGCTAAAATACCACGACGACCTATGTGGAGCAGCGAAACCCTAGAATCCAAAGCTCTGATACCAAATGTTATAAAACCAGCGCACAAAAAGAAAGAAAAGATAGTTGAACGCCTTAGAATTCAGCCTCTTCGAGGGGGCAACCTCCTTTACATTACACAAATGAACAATTCTTGGATGATTCAAATAACAAAACCTCCTTTCTATATATAGGAGTCTAAGGAGTCACAATATAATCCAGCCGATCTAACAATAATAATATAAAGCTACAAAAATAACAATAGAGGGATTCTATGGGGCACAGTAATAATAATATGGGGACAATAGGGGTACAACAATATTAATAAGGGATACAACTACAATAGTAATGGGGTAATCACTAGTATTATAGGGACCTAACATGTTTCTTAACATATAACAGTTTCAAAACAATGTTATCGTTTAAATGTTGTGGAGTTGGCAGTAAAATCATCGGTGGTTAATGCCGACATGTGACCACGGTAACCAACGGGCGACTAACAAAAAATGTGATTGTTGCACTAATGGTTGGGTAATATAATGTGAATACCATGCCATAACATGTAACGGTAACAGTTAACCAACCGACGGCCAAGATAATTGCCAGCTTAACCGTCGGCTAACTACAACATGTGTCCACTCAAACTATCAGCTTAAACGGTTAGCAGAAACTGCGCCAACAAACCATAACCGCCCATGTAAGCTCTTTCGTTGAGACTGTGAGGTTTAACGATTATTAAAACCGCGGATTAGTGCTAATCACGTTTAGTGGTTAATTAATCGCACTTAACATTATTCAAACTCAGAGTTAACAATGGTTTAACTTGATGTAGTTTTCGGAGGTCCACAAAATTTGGAGATTGCTACAAACTTAGCGGGACTAATTGGATTTCCTCCAGTTTTAGTGGAGGTTTACCACGAGAAAGAAGTTTTGGTCATAACTAGAGCAAAATTCGACCAAATGGAGCTGAGGAAAAGGTGTCACTAGCTAATTTGAACATTTTGAGCACATTGAAGCAGGTTTCAAGAGAAGTAGAGATTTTTAAACAACATTTTTTCCATATTGAGCTAATATAGAGGCCCAAGCCATGGAAGATGGACCAAGGGGATGTAGCCCAGGAGGGGTGAACTCCTTCATCAAAACACTGTGTTAAGTGTTCATGTTGATGGTTTGTTGTACTGTTCATTGTTGTTGTTCAACACTTGTTTTTCATGCTATTTTGCTCATGTATTTCAAATAAAACTTAATAAAATTCCCTGTTTCCAATCACAACCACCATAAGAGAACCATGCACATAAAGCAATTGACAAGCATTTGTTTATAAATCTGAAGTTGAAATTAGCACAACAAAGCTAACATTCAACAACAAATCAAGTTGGTATCAGAGCAAAGGTTATTTTCTTGATTGCTTGAGTTTTGTGCAAGTAGGGTTTTAATGGTTGAAAAATTTTGATGCTTACAAGGTTAAAGTTACAGAGAAGAGAAGGGAAATTGTTGGTTGCAACTCTTGAGGTAATTCCCAGAAGAAGGAGAGCCACAAGGCCACAATCTCCACCCAAAGTTCCAATTCCAGCTACACTAAAAACACCTCAAGTTTTACCTTCAACTTAGATTGAGGAGGTACAAGCAGTACCAGAAGCTGAGCTTGAATCCAAAGCCGTAATGTTTGGAGCAAGAGAGACTAAAGGTATTTCAGAAGATGAAGCATTAAAGAAAGCTTTCTATGACTTGACTGACATGGTTAGAGTCCTCTATGAAGAGAGGAACATTAGAATGGTTGGAGAGAGTTCTAAGCCTCCACATGGAGAGAGAAGCTCAGGAGATAAGAAAGATGAAAAGAAGGATTCAAAGGGTAATGGAGGAAAGCCTCCTCCATTTCCCCCATCTTCATCTTCCTCATCATCTTCATGTGGTGAAGTAAAATTATAAGTGCAAACATGAATGAATTCCTTTAGCCCGATAATGGGTCTAGCCACAATAGGTACATTATATCGAATATTTCCTTAGGTTAGAATCAATCAAGAGGGCCTATCTCTTGGTTGCTCTAGGAATCTCTCGTTTCCTTCTTCAAACTACTATAAAAAGTAAACAACAACAACATACAAACATAATAATAGATACATTGTAATTCAACCTATTTAACAAGTCAAGAAACAGTAAGACATGGATATGTAATATTCCAAAACATGTAAGAAATCAATCGATAGTTGCATATATTAATATCAAAGAGAGATTAAAACCATTTGCCTTGACATTGTTGTTATAGATCTAACCCATAAATATATGATAATAGAAATAAACCTAGGAAATAACAAGATTTCAATATAGATAGAAATGCTTCACTTTACTAATCAAACCCTTAAGGTAGGGAAACACCATACATTCACTCCTTAAGGAAGGAGAACACTCCACAAGCCATATGCCTGTTCATACAATATTCCTTGACATCCCTCAATGGGGAGTCTCTAGCCTCTATATAGGCCTCATACATTCAATACCATGGGTCATTACCATGGTTCCCTCAATACCATCTATCTAATATCATGGGCTTATTACATTATTGCTAACTACTTGTGGTCCCTTACATGATATGGGTTAACCACCTTATTTATTACTATGGCCCATCCCATTATTACATTATTCCCTTGGGTACCTCCCTTTGTACCCCATATTATCCCCCCTAGGTATACTACATTCCACCCCCCTTAACATGTTTCGTCTCCGAAAAATGGGAAGAACACAAATAATAAGATATACTCAAAAGAGTAGTCCACTGGTACCATGCGCATGCATCTAGCCATCCAAGAGAAAGGTGAACCCTCAATCTCGCTAGTGCCTCGCTCGCTTGAGATGGAAGCTGACCCTCACAACTCTTCTGTGTTGATGTGTAGTAGGTGGATCGTCACTCCTCTCTATCTGTCATGCAGGGGTTGTTGTCCTTGTGGCTAATTTGTTGCCATCTTGTTGGTTGTTTTCTTGCGAGGTGATGTGGGTGGTGATATGCTGAAGCTTTAACCCACGGTATCTTTTTCTTTAATTCACCACTTAATGGAGCCTGATTGGTAGCTGGTACATGTTGTGGTGTCTGTTGTTGTTTCTTATCTTCCAATATTACTTCAACCACTGAGTCCTCATCTGATGTAACATTTTTTGCTTTAGCCTCCTTGGACTCTGCATGTTTTTCTGGTACCTAGTTTGATGTTTGTGTTTGGTTGTCAACCATCAATGGCTCATCATCTGATATGTCATTCCCTGGAACATCTTCTACTTCAGCCTCCTTGGACTATACCTATTTATTGATGGAAATATCTTATAATGTAATTTTCATATTTTTATACTAGAGCTTCAGGAATTTCTTCTGCACATTAATATTTATAGTACCCACCAATTCCATCCAAGGGTATCCCAAAACAACATCCTCATTAGTCATATCTGAAGCATAATAATTAGAATGCAATACATACTTTTCCATAGAAATTTTCAAATCTTTATAAACTTGCACCTGCTCATTATTAACCTGTCTGTGCTCCGTGTGTTTTGCTGGCACTTGTAATTTTTTTGCCAAATTAACATTTATGAGATTTTGCTTGCAACTAGGATTTAGAGACACAATGATCTTCTCCTTCTGAATCAATCAATGAACCTGCAATAAGGATATACCAGTAGGAAATAATCCCACATGTTTCTCATTATCTTGTTTCCTAGCATGAGACCATCTGTCTAAAAGGACCTTTTCAAATTATTCATCAGAAATATATGATAATAGAAATAAACCCAGGAAATGACAAGATCTGAATATAGATAGAAATGCTTCACTTTATTAATCAAACCCTTAAGGTAGGCAACACCATACATTCACTCCTTAAGGAAGGAGAACACTCCACAAGCCATATGTTTGTTCTTATAATATTCCTTGACATCCCTCAATAGTGATTCTCTAGCTTCTATATAGGCCTCATACATACAATACCATGAGTCATTACCATGGTTCCCTCAATGCCATCTATCTAATACCATGGGCTTATTACATTATTGCTAACTACATGTGGTCCCTTACATGATACGGGTTAACCACCTTATTTATTACTGTGGCCCATCCCATTATTACATTATTCCCTTGGGTAGCTCTCTTTGTACCTCATATTATCTCCCCTAGGTATACTACAACGTCATCACCATTATGGAGATTTGTCACATTTCATTGAGACACACAATTGGCAATGTTATTGTCAAGCTTCAAGAGGAAAACAAATTCAAGGATGCAGCTTACATGGTAAGACATTTAAAATGTATATTTGATTAATGTTGAAAATTTCATTTATGTACAAGTTAATTGAACTTTTAGTATTTCATATTACATGCAAAAGACAAATCTTCTTAACCGTGAAGATAAACTATTTATAAATGATTGTGAGTTCATCCATATTGATAGTTGGGCAAAATAAGAGAGCTATATGTCTATGATTTTTAATCGGGTAGATGGAAAGAGTCATAGCCAAATACTGACTTATGATGTTGTTGTGAGAAAAATAACATATGAAGACAAAGAAGCAAAATGAGAGATAGTTAAAAATTATCAAAAGCCACAGTTATTGATTAACTATTATATAGACATATGTTCAAATGAAGGAGATTGGGTTCTGGATTTATTTTCTGGCTCAGGTAAGTTTTATTATATGGAATTGAATTTCAACATGTTATTTCTTAATTAATATGTCATTGTACAAATTTACTTCATTAATTCTTTTGTGCTTGATAATTAGGTACAACACTAGCATGTTGCCTTCAAAAAGGAAGAAATTGCATTGCAATTGAAAAAAATCCAATACAGTGCAATTTCATTCAGCGAAGAATTAATGCTCTTCAATTTCTTCTAGATGCAATGCAAGAAATTGGGTTGAAGAAAGGGGACTTTAGTGAATCACGTGCAGCAAAAAAGGCAAAGGAACCCAACCACCATTACACGGAATGATTGGAAAGGCATACATTGGGAGATTTGCAGACATCAAAGATCCATTAGAAGATGAAAATGAGCAAAATGAAGCAGAAAATATTGTGGAAGAAGACAATGATGAAACTCTAGAGGATGAAGAGTTTGGATTACGTGATATTATTGATTAAATTTAAGTTATGCTTGGAAATCAAGTTCATTTTTCGTAACTATTAATTAGTTATACTTGTAATGTTTTGACTTTGACATTTTATGAGAAGAATATACACTCAATTAAGGTTGTTATGCATTTGATATTTGTATTATGTGATTTTCTCATTAATTTTTAAGTTAATCATTATTTTTTGAAAAAAAACATTATCATTATTTTTTTCGACATGAAATTCATAAAAAAACTATTATTTAACCATTTTTTGTTAAAAATTTCCTATAAAAATTGTGATTTTGACATGTCATTTGTAGCAAAAAATAAAAAAAGCGTGTAGTTTTTTAGTTATATTTATGTTAAAAATGGTTATTTTTATGTCAATTGTTAAAAAATATTGTTTTTTAGAGACAATTATTTCAAGTGGATTTAAAAATTAATTAACGATGTATAAATATGTAGAATATCGAAAATTCAAAATATTGACATTCTTCTTTAAATATGCAAAACAATAAAAACCTCACTACAAAAAAAAAAAATTAAAATAAAAACAAGAAAACATGAAGAATAAGACCACTTCAAAAATTATTAAATTTACAGAATAATTATTTACATTTCATACATTAGAAAATTAAAAGTAAAAAAAAAAAGGCCTTTCAAAAAAAGGGCATGGTGTAGAATTACCACTTTTTAAAATCAACATCAAAATACTACCATTCTAAAACGCAATGTACATAGAAAAATTTATAGTGCCAAAAACTATGCTCTAGAAAAAACATGTGTGTTCTACATCACCCCTTTCAAAATCGGGTCACTTTTTTGCTATCTCTACCAAACAGGTAATAGTATCAATTCCCTTTTCAAATTTTACATTGTTATCCAAAAAAATGGCTAAAAATAGAAATAAATAGCATGAAAATGGAGCTCAGGGCTTTGGTTGTTACCTGGGATAGACGGCTCGTCGATTTACCTCCCGTATCTCCCGCAATCTGCTCTGGAACAATTAGGGCAAAAGTGGGTAAAAAGTCTTCACAGCAAAGGTAAAATGGTAAATGGTAAAAATATATTTACTTTTCCCCTGTTTATTCATTTTTTCATGAAAATATCAGGTTTTGTAAATATTTTTGACCTATTTTGCCTGAAGGACTCGATAACACACTTTGTCTTACTTGTGCAGCAATAGGTGATGGATGTTCGACGATGACGATGAGTCACGTTTCAACTCTTTTCTCGACTCGTTAAACTCATATAAAAAGATTGCCAAGTATTTTTTCCCTTTTTGACTCGTTAAAGAGAACAAAAATGGGGGGCCTACTTTCAGCTCTTTTCCGACCCTTTAAAAGTGAAAATATGGTCGATCCCTTATCATTTCAAACTCGTTAACGGATGTGAAATGTCATGTGCCCAGTATAAGTTTATCCCTTTATCGCAACTGGGAAAATTTCTATTTCAAGTGATTCTCTCAAGTATTTTTTTCTACCTTTTCGGGCTCGAGAGACACAAATGTACGAAAGGGGACCACATGGAGTTTTCTTTTATGTGTCTTTCTCAAACTCTCTGAACATGAAAAAGATACCGAGTCACACCTTTGTTAGACTCGTTAAACTATTAAACGACATCAGATTCGTCACCATGACGAACATGAGTTTCTCCTTCCTAGGGATCGTTAAACTTACTACGTCGGATTTGTCCGAAGGATGAACTTATAGTGCAAGCATATGTTATGCCCTTCAAGCTTGCGATTAAAAAATAATTGGGGTACTCACCAGAAATGGTGGGGGGAAATTTTGGAAATCTATCAGTCATGTTGGCAGCTCACTCTTGAACATGACACTCATTGCTTCGTTTCAGGTTGGGACATCCTCCTATGTATCATTGACCTTCCTGGGTTTGGGCCATTCATTTTTTTTCCAATTTTATCTCTACCACGTCATCATGACCACCGATCCAATGGATCCAAAAGCTGCCAAACTTCTAGTTGTGTTGCCGATATGTTCAAGAGTTGTCCTTCTGCAGTTACACTTACCTCTGATTCTCTGTATCATCCAGAATCATTTTTTCATCCTCTCGTCTCACATTGATGATGTGGAATTCATTATGGCCCTCCTTCGACATGGTCACTTTCCTTCGACTTCAACTCATTATCCGGAACGTTGACCGAAAGACTCCCTTCTAGTACCTTAGAGCTCTAATAGCAAGTTCTTTGCACTTGACAACAAGTTCACATCATTGGCTTTCGATCGAGTGATTTTGCAGATTCTCGACTTTAGTTCCTCTATTCACATTCCATAGATTGTGCTAATAGTACCTTAAGGACCATTATCATTAATGGTGGTTTCTCTTGCGCTTGTTAACAGTTCACATCATTGACTAGTAATCAAGTGACATTCTAGCATGTTCGACGTCAACACATCCATTCACATGCTAGGATCTGTACTTTGATTGGGTCGTGTTGGAGTGCAAGACCCTAGACTCAGATCACAAAAAGTCCAGGTTGCGAAGTGATGTGACATGGTTATGTTGATATGCATGTCTCTTTCAGATGGCTGGTTGCAACTATACCATGAGTTATCATATGTGATCCTTCTCATTATTTGATGGCTGCGACCATACCTTGTTTTCATTATGATCGCCCTTGACAAATGGTTACGCCCATACCTGGATCCATTTACATGATCATTCTCTAGATGGTTGTGTCCATGCCATGATTCATGTATCATTTAATAGATATATCAGCTTATGTATATGTATCTGTACTTGCTTGCAGGTTTTCCGACGACAGACTAATTCCTGACACTGATTTATAAAGTATTTCATCCCTCACTCTCGCTTGGCCTTCACGCTTTAGGGGGCATCTGTTACACAACATTTTGACATTGTCCCTGTACTCCCCGTTCCTTGATCCTAGAGGACCTCGACAATGAACCCCACATGCTTTGCCTCCATGAGGAAACTCCCATTGTGTCCCTCTTCATGAGCAGATCAATTCCATTTTGCACCATTTCCCATAGAAATTTTGTTTTTCCCAGTTTACGAGACCGACGCTAATGGCCTTTGTCTCCCCTGTGCCGATGTACAGGGATTAGCACTACTCCTCGCATCGATGTACATGGATTATCACTACTCCTCGTGCCAACCAGAGCGATTGAGTTGTGTCTCAATCGCACCGGTCCAATTATGGAAAGTTTTCTAAATTAGAGTCGAAGCTTCCAGCTCTAGAAGCTACGTAACGAAAGTCTGGTAAATGGTTTGGCCGGATGCAGTCGAGGATGACAGTTTGGGCTCCTTGCCCCTATAACTATGGAACTACCTCAAGGCATAAGTCCTTCTCCCATGAGAAGAGGATCCATCTCCCATCCATATTTCTTATATAAACCTCCTTTCTTCCCAAGCACAAGCTAGTCCTAGTCACAGTTGATAGTTATGGCTGAGTGTGAGTGTTATAGTTGCAAAGTGTTGATGCTATTTTGGAGTAGACAAGCAAGATATTACTAGTTTTAGCCATCTAGTTGTGTGAGGGAGAAGTGTGTTTTGGTCTGGAGTGAAGCCTAAAGGGAAGAGCTTTAAAACTATTGTTGTTTGAAGCCATCGCGGAATGCTAGCAGAAATATTTGGGAACCTGGTCTTGTCAGAGGAAGACTGCAACTGTAGTATACCTACGGGGGATAATATAGACTACAACTGTAGTATACCTACGGGGGATAATATGGGGTACAAAGAGAGGTGCCCAAGGGAATAATGTAATAATGGAATAATGTAATTATTTAATAACGTAATAAGCCCATGGTATTAGATAGATGGTATTGAGGGAACCATGGTAATGGCTCATGGTATTGTATGTAAGAGGCCTATATAGAGGCTAGAGACTCCCCATTGAGGGATGTCAAGGAATATTGTATGAACAGGCATATGGCTTGTGGAGTGTTCTCCTTCCTTAAGGAGTGAATGTATGGTGTTGCCCTACCTTAAGGGTTTGATTAATAAAAAAAAGGTATAGACGAAATTACTCAGTTAATTTGTTTAATTAATTAATTACTCAAACAAATTGGTTAATTAATTAGGGCATTGATTAAACAAATTAATTAGTTAATTTGTTTAATTAATTAATTACTCAAACACATCAATTACGTTGGAAATAATACTAAGAAGGGGTTGGGGGGTAGGGGGCAGTGTGTGTGAATCAATATTAGCAACTTAACAACATTTCATTTCCATAAACAGATTTATATACGCTACTTCTGTTAATGCAACTTGTGTATATATGCAACTGTTTTTAGAGCAACCAACATATACCTTGTAAACTTATTATTTAGTCAGTTGGCTTTAATCTGTGAATCAGAACCATATAAGTAGTAACAGGTATAGTAAAATAGAGAAAAAAATCACAGACAAGAACACTAGATATAAGGTGGAAACCCAATGTGGGTGAAAACCACCTGCTGCAATTCGTCTCTATCTTCTTTTAATAAGAAACTTCTTTTTACAATATTTTTGTACTAGTGCAGTCTTATACCAGTACACAGGCTTCTACCTGCAGAATGCTACAACCTTCTCTTGTCCTCCAGCTTCTACTGGAAGGGAGCCCCAACCCCCTTAACCTTGTACTAGCTGATGTACTAGTACGTAGGTGCTGAGCTACATAAGGCTACAACCTTCTCTTTTCTTCCAGGGACCACGTTTCATAAATTTTCAGACTAGATCCATCAATAGAATCAATCAAACATCAAAATATATCTGCATCAATAAATCTCCCTTGCACTAACCAAAATTGAATCAAATAATCACTTCTCTAAATGCTGTAACCAGAATACAGTAACAGTACCAAAACCCAATCAGAAGCCAGAACACTGCAACAGTAAACAGAAGTAGCTAAAACATATTTAATGAGACATACGCTACTTTAATGTGTCGAACCTACATGCATACGTTGTTATATGAAGGCAAACCTACGTATATGCCATTTTGAATTACTGAACCAACGTGTATACGCGCCTTTGCTATACTGAACCTGCGT
The DNA here is from genome assembly GCA_000404065.3 of Pinus taeda. Taxonomy (NCBI): domain Eukaryota; kingdom Viridiplantae; phylum Streptophyta; class Pinopsida; order Pinales; family Pinaceae; genus Pinus; species Pinus taeda. The sequence continues at coordinate 43,262 of APFE030115296.1, read as the reverse complement.
ACAAATCTGTAAAAGATGATTTACCATTTTCAACTATTCAGACATTAGTTTATACCTAGATCATCAAATTTACACATCAAGACATGCGCCAATTATAAAAGATCAAAAACCACACAAAGATACTTATCTTCAAGCCTTAAGATCTTTAGCCTTCAATAGAGCTTATCCTTCTTCAAGCGCTCAGGTTCCTCGTTGATTTAGATCCAATTATGTACCATAACCTAATCACCAGTATTCTAGATCTTGCTCTTCATTATATATTCAATACTTAAGTGCCTTTGCCTAATGATCTCCTCCTCATTTTATAGTCTTAGGCCTTACTGAATACCATGGTCCAAAACCACTTAGAAGCAATACCTTGGACCAAATACCTGGGGTCAATACTTCGGTCAAGATACCTTGGATCAATACCACGGGTCAAAATACCACGAACCAAACACCATGGACCAAAACTAAGTTTTCAACATGTACATGCCTTTCCTTGCATGAAAGTGCATGTATACGCATACGTGCCTTTTGGTCGACGAACCCGTGTGTATACACGGCTTGGTCAAGGGGAACCTGCATATATCTCTTTTTCCTTCATTTTGAGAGCCTGAACTGTGATATGTCATCTGAGTGAGTTTCCATCAAGGACAACACTTGTGTCATAGCGCCAAACCTATGTCATAATGCGAACAATCTCCCCCTTTGGATTTGATGGCAACCCCAAGTTACTCTCCCCCTTTGTAATCAAGGGCAAAGAGTTATGCTCCCCCTAAGTACATGTTGAATTCTCTAATATGCTGAAGTGTGTTGTTCATGCTCCCCCTAACTATAAGCAAGGTCTGCAAAAAGAGTTTCTACAAGAAGAATATGACTCTATACATCATAAATGACCTTCCTATCACCTAGGACTCATACATACATCCATCTCCCAACCAAGTGAGGAGATACAAAGATTGACTCATCCTCCCAACCAAGTGGGGATACATCAAAAGGTTATACATGATAAGACAATAACATTACATCATCCATCCCAGGCATACTGGGGAAACAAAATAGGTCGTTACATGACCTTGATAATAAAAGATATACATGACATAGAGACAAAATATCTAAAACAAGATAGTTATCAATAACTATCATCAATAGCATCTGTCAATCACCATTAGCAACCATGATCTCCCTCTACACCCGTTCCACCTGAAATAAAAGCAATTGCGAAATTTTACCAAGATCTTCTACAATAATGCCAACAATGCATTATTAGAATATATGCTCCCCCTAAACCTATGCTAGATGATCATTGTTAGACCCATATCAGACTCTTTTCATCCTGAGTCTGTCCCACTAATATTCTTCAAACCAACATATAAGCGACTGTATCCACAACAACTAGCGTATGTACACAGATATTCTTCATGAAACTCATGTACAACCACTTTTCTCTTAAATAGATAAGTATCAATGGCAACAATATGCATCAACTACTCCCAGCTTCTGTCTGAGATATTCAAATGTCTCTCTAGGTAGTGGTTTGGTAAATATATCAACAACCTATTCCTTGGAGGGAACATACTCCAATTTGACCTTTTTTTCAAGTACTTGTTTCCGAAGAAAATGATATTTGATACGTATGTGCTTGGACTTGGAATGCATGATAGGATTATTTGAAATACTAATTGCACTTGTATTATCACATAGAATGGAGATGGTGGAGTACATGTGATTTGAATGTCTTGCAATGTTTGCATCATCCAAAGAAGCAGTGTGCAGCAAGATGTAGGAGCCACATATTCTACTTCAATTGTAGATAATGCAATTGAACTTTGTTTCTTGCTGAACCAAGACACTAATATGGAACCCATGAAGAATGCACCACCACTAGTGCTTTTTCTGTAATCCACGCTTCCTACCCAATCTACATTTGTATATGCATGAAGTGTAAGATCTATATCTCTGGGATACCATAAACAAAATTTTTGTGTCCCTTGAAGATATTTAGAAATCCTTTTGACTACTTGAAGGTGTGCTTCCTTTGGATTTGTTTGGAATCTTCCAACTATTCCCACTGCATGCATGTTGTCTGGTCAGGTACCTGTTAGATAGAGTAGACTACCAATCATGGATCTGTAGGTTGGTTGATGTACTGCTGCTGATTCATCATTTGTGCTGAGGTTGCATCCTGTTACCATAGGAGTACATACTGGTTTGGAATCTTCCATTCCATATTTCTTCAAGATCTGCTTGAGGTACTTGGTTTGTGATAAAAAAATACCATATTTATTTTGTTGACCTTGTAAACCAAGAAAATATGTGAGCTCACTAAGAAGGGACATTTCAAATTCTTTTTGCATTACCAAAGCAAAGTTTTGACTCATGGCTTCTTCATTACTCCCAAAAATGATATCATCAACATACACAACAAGTATTAGCAATTTATCATTGCCAATTTTTATATATAGATTGCTGTCAACTAATCCTTTTGAAAAACCATGTTGATGAAGGTATTTGTCAAGACGATAATACTAGGCCCTTGGAGCTTATTTTAGACCATAGAGCGCCTTTCTGAGTCTGCATACAAGTTTTGGATCATTTCCAAGGATGAATCCGTCTGGTTGCTCAATATCTACCTCATCTTCTATATCTCCATTAAGAAAGGCAGATTTCACATCCATTTGATATACTTTGAACTTCTAAAAGCTAGAAAGGGCAAGGAACATTCTTATGGCTTCAAGTCTAGCAACAGGTGCAAAAGTTTCTTCAAAGTCTATACCTGTTTGTTGAGCATATCCTTTACAAACAAGTCTAGCCTTATTTCTAACAACTTCCCCATTTTCATTCAACTTGTTTTTGAGTATCTATTTGGTTCCAATGATATTCTTATCATGAGGTCTAGGAACTAATTCCCAAGTATTATTCTTTTCAATTTTCTCAAGCTCTTCATTCGTGGCCTTGACCCAGCATTCATCTTTGCATGCTTCATGTGCATTTTGCGGTTCGATGGAGGAAAGAAATGCTAGATAGCTTGAAGCTTCTATAATAGTTCATCTTTTTTGTACACCTACCTCTTTCTGTCCCAAAATTTGAGTCTCTGGATGATTTTTCTGAACATATTTGGATGGAGTATTTTCTTCTACTGTTATTTGCTCTTCTGGTGCTTCATTGGTTTATTCTTCTTCATTGTTAGTTTGATTTTATGTGGAAGGATAATCCTCATCTTCTTCCCACTCTTCAGTTTTTACCTACTTTGAATTTTTGCTTGCTTCATTAACCACAACATCAATACTTTCAACAAATTTCCCTAGTCTTTTATTATAACACTTGTATCCTTTACTTCGGGAAGAGTAACCAAGGAGAATGCCTTCATTTGCTCTAGGTTCAAACTTGCCAAGTTTTTCATGAGTCCTTTTGATGTAACATTTACTTCCAAAAACTTTGAAGTATTTTACATAGGAGTCTTACCATACCAAAGTTCATGAGGAGTTTGAGTGTTGTTTACCCGAACATTTGTTTTGTTGAGAATAGTGATGGCAGCAAATGCAGCTTCACCCCAGAAGGTTGCAGGAGTTCCAAACTCATCTAGCATAGCATGAGCCATTTGTTGAACAGTTTTGTTCATCCTTTCTACCACTCCATTTTTCTGAGGAGTCCTTGCACTAGAGAATTCCCTTCTTATTCCTTATTCTTCACAAAAGATGAAGAATTCATCCGAGGTAAATTCCCCTCCTCGATCAGATCTGAGGCATTTGATTTTGCAATTTGATTCATTTTCAACCAAAGCTTTGAAGGCTTTGAACTTTTCAAATGCTTCGTCTTTATGCTTTAGAAGTCCTATCCAACACATTCTGGAAAAGTCATCAATGAACAATATAAAGTATTTTTCTCCACGAGGTGACTTTTTCCTTCATGGACCATATAAATCAGTATGGACAAGTTCAAGCGGCTTACTAGCTGATCCTTCTTTTTCAAGGAAGTGTGTTTTGGTTTTCTTACCAAATTGACATGATTTGCATATTGTATTTTTTGGAATTCTAATGTCAGGAAGATTGCGAATAGCCTGGAATTTGCATGCTTTCCTTATCTGAGGGAAGCTTAGATGCCCCAATCTTTTGTGCCATAGCCAGTGTTCATCATTTTTGATTAGATAGAATTGTTGTTGTCCTCCCTTGAGTATGTATAAATTATTTGGAGTTCTTATGCCTTTCATCATTGTTTCTCCTGTATCAAGCTCATGAACAACACATCCGTTTGATCAAAATACTACCTCATTTCCTTGATCAGACACTTGAATAACACTCAATAGATTATGCTTTAAACCATCAACATACATAACATTCCCAGCTTTGAACTTTTCTTTTAAGAGAACAGAGCCTTTACCTTTTATGACTGTAGGGGTGTCATTTCCAAATGAGACCTTCCTTTCCTTTTCTAAGGCACTATATGACTGAAGTTTTTCTTTATCACATGTCATGTGTTTTGAGCATCCACTATTGATGTACCATGGATTTGTTTTTCCTTCTTCATATAAGGTTATACCACATCTTTCAGTTTGCGGTTCTTTCTTTTTCCATGTTTTGGGAACCAATGAGGCTTGCTCCTTCCAAGGTGTTTGCTGAAATTTACTCCTGCATTCAGAGTCTTCATGATCAAAGTTTTTACAGATAGAGCATTCTATTTCATTTTCAAGAGCAGAAAATTTATTGTAGGTCTTTTTCATGATCCCAGTCACATTCCTTTGATTTCATGCTTCTCTAGTCATGATGGTCTTGTAAGCAACACATTGAGCAGCTTTGTATCCAAAGTTATGACATGAAAAACATTAGCCATTAAAGAAATTCCTATGATTATCGAATCCACTGACTTGATGATTGTAGTTTCCATTGACATTCATTCTTGAAGCAAATTGAGAATGATTTACTTGAGGTTGGATATAGCTTCTGTTCATTCTTGAAGTAGATTGAACTCGATTTACCTGGTGATCTGCTTTAAGCCTTTGCTAACGATTGTCAACCTATTCACTTCTCCTTGCTACATCAAGATAGCTTTTGGAGGTTGATGGCTTCTGTGATTGAGATGGTTCTTCAGTATATCCAAGACCTTTCTTTACCAGAGGAGAATGCTGCACTTTGATAATTTCATCTAAAGTTTCTCATCCTTTAGCAAACCTAAGATTGAGAGCTTTTGTTTTCTCAATTTCTTTTCTTAGGCCCACAATTTCACATTCTAACTTTTCATTGTGTTTTTCCCTTTCAGCAAGTTGGAATGTTAGAGTATCTATAATCATACTCTTTTCTTCTAGACAGATTTTAAGTTTAGAAATTTCTTCATAGAGACCATCTTCATCTAAAGCATCCATGAAATCATCATCTTCAAAAGCCATTATAAGTCTGTAATCATTATTATTTTCATCTTCATAACTATTTGATAAACCATCACTATCTTCATGCGTAGAGTAGCTCTTCTTATTTATATTTTGTTTTCTATTCCATTTTGCTAATTCCTTGCCTTTATCAAGATTATCTTTCTGAGGACATTTGGCAGCATAATGACCCACTCTTCCACAAGAAAAACATTTGAAAGGTAATTTACTTTTAATCTTCCAAAGCCTCGTTGAATGTTCATGACAAAGTTTGATTCTTCCTCTCCTTCTGACGTATGTCCTGACTCATGTAGTTCTCCTTTTCTTGAAGCTTTGAATGCAGCTTCTCTCATATTTGATGGACCCCCTTTTATCATTTCGAAAGTAGTTAGGATTTCATGCAGCTGTGACATAGTAATACTCTGAAGATCTTGCTTTTCTTCTATGGAAAAAACTTTTGATTCAAACTTAGAAGACAAGGATCTTAGAATCTTTTCAACTAAAGTAACTTATTTTGTCTCTTCACCCAAGTTTTTCATGCGATTAACAATCTCATCTATACGTAAGAAATAATTAGCTACACTTTCATCATTGTGCATTCTGAGAGTTTCATATTGAATTCTGAGAGATTATAGTTTTGCACATTTTACCTCATCGTCTCTTTCATAGCTTATAATGATCTTTAACCATATTTCTTTGGCGGTTTTGAGCTACATAACCTTGACGAATTCTGATTGTGACAGACTCCCCAATAGAGTATTAACAGCCTTTGCATTCGTTTCATACTGCTTTTTACCAGCCGTATCTGTAGGAGTTTCTGATGGAAATGTGTATCTTCCTTCCACGACATCCCAAACTTTTGTTCCAAGAGATTGGAGATAGGTTGTGGTTCTTACCTTCCAATAGATGAAGTTGCTCCCATCAAAGATTGGTGGCCTATTGGATGCCTCTCTTTCGTAGTTGCTCATGATGATAGAACTTCCTTCAAGCGATCAAGCTTATTTTGAAGGACCCGCTCTGATACCAATTGTTGGAAATAATACTGGGGGGGAGGTGAAACAATATTAGCAACTTAACAATATTTCATTTCCATAAACATATTTATATACGCTACTTCTGTTAATGCAACTTGCGTACATATGCAACTATGTTTAGAGCAACCAGCGTCTACCTTGTAAACTTATTATTTAGATAGTTGATCTTTAATCTGTGAATTAGCACCATATAAGTAGTAACAAGTACAGTAAAACAAAGCAGACAATCACACACAAGAACACAATATATAAGGTGGAAACCCAATGTGGGTGAAAACCACATGTTGTAATTCGTCTCTATCTTTTTTTAATGAGAAACTTCTTTTTACAATATTTCTATACTAGTGCAGTCTTATACTAGTATGCAGGCTTCTACCTACAAAAGGCTACAACCTTCTCTCATTCTCCAGCTTCTCTTGGAAGGGAGCTACAATCCCCTTAGCTCTTGTACTAGCTGATGTACTAGTACATAGGTGCTGACCTAGAGAAGGCTAAAACCTTCTCTTTTCTTCCAAGGACCACGTTTCATAAATTTTCAGACTAGATCCATCAATGGCATCAATCAAACATCAAAATATATCTGCATTAATCAATCTCTCTTGCACTAACCAAAACTGATCAAACAATCACTTCTCTGAATGTTGTAACCAAAATACAGTAACAGTTCCAGAACCCAACCAGAACCTAGAACACTGCAACAGTAAACAGAAGTATCTAAAACATATTTTATGAGATGTATGCTACTTCAATGTGTCGAACCTATGTGCATACGCTGTTATATGAAGGCAAACCTGCGTATATGCTGTTTTGAATTGCCGAACCAGTGTGTATACACGCCTTTGCTATATTGAACCTGCGTACAGATCTATAAAAGATGATTTACCCTTTTCAACTATTCGGACATCAGTTTATACCTAGATCATCAAATTTATAGATCAAGACATTCGCCAATTATAAAAGATCAAAAACCACACAAAGATACTTCTCTTCAAACCTTAAGATCTTCACCCTTCAATAGAGCTTATCCTTCTTCAAGTGCTTAGGTTCCTCCTTGATTCAGATCCAACTATGTACCGTAACCCAATCACCAGTATTCTAGATCTTTCTCTTCATTAGATATTCAGTACTAGAGTGTCTTTACCTAATGATCTCCTCCTCCTTTTATAGTCTTAGGCCTTACTCAATACCATGGTGCAAAACCACTTAGAGGCAATACCTTGGACCAAATTCCTAGGGTCAATACTTCAATCAAGATACCTTGGATCAATACCGTGGGTTAAAATACCAGGGACCAAATACCACAGACCAAAACCAAGTTTTCAACATGTACACACCTTTCCTTGCATGAAAATGTGTGTATACACTTATGCGCCTTTTGGTCGGCGAACTAGCGTGTATACGTGGCTTGGTCAAGGGAACCTACGTATATCTCTTTTTCCTTCATTCTGAGAGCCTGAACTGTGATCTGTCATCTGAGTGAGTTGCCATCAAGGACAACACCTGTGTCATAGTGCCAAACCTGTGTCATAATGCCAACAAATTAACTAATTAGGGAATTGATTAAAACACATTAATTAATTAATTAAAAAAACTAATTGATTAATTAAAATGATAATTAATATATTATATATAATAAAATAATAAAAAAATTGAATATTAACAAACTTAGGGGAGATTGGCCGACCCAATTTCTTATATTAACTGCTTCATAACCTATATATATAACTTAAAATATAGCTCTTGGATACATCATGAATATCTCTAGAATATCTATTGTCGCATCCCCTGATGATGGACTCACTTGGTAGTCCAAAACGTTGGGTTCATAAAACTCTATAATAGGTCATTCCTCCTCTATTTAAAACTATCCTCACCTGCATGGATTCATTATTTAATGACATATCTTTCATCTGAGTATTCTTGTTAATTTTGTTTATGTTATGTTATGTCACTCAATAATATGTTTTCCATGAAGTAATGTGCAAATGATGCATTAATTTATTGGATCTATAATATGTACGCATGAACTAAGTGATTATCTGTTTCTGCAAAGTTAAGTGTTTAATTGGTTATGATTTCTGATGAATTGGATAGATTTGCGTGAAGACAGATCTAAGGTTATTAAATAGTGCATGAAAGTGGATGGACTACTTCTTTAGGGTCTATAGATTCTGATCGCAAACCTTCGCGAAGGTCTAGGAGACGTTTTCTTTGAGTTACAGTAGCGAACCATAGAAGGATATAGATCTGCGTGAGGGTAGATCTGAGATGCAAGGGCTTAAGAACACTTATCACACCGTCTCTGGATGCATAAACCTAGTTCTATCACCCCCTAATACTACTTCGGGTGATACTGCAGCCTGTGCTATGCTGGTTGTTTCTGAAAGGGCCAGCATTTAGGGTTTTGTTGGTTGGAGTGAACAACTGTGAACCTGGGTCAGTCCCCTTAAGCCAATAAATGGTTCTATTGCCAGGACTGGGATCTATCTAAGAGATGTGTGATAAATGGTTTCCTACGAAGAAAGAGATCGGCAAGTGGATTGATTGATATGTGCATGCGTTTGTGGCTCAAGAAAACAGGAGTCCTAAATTGTCCAAGGAACAGGGGCTGTAGAGATTTCTGTACACAGGCGAGACCGACATGTTCTTAGGTTTCTTCCTTGAATAACTACATGAGTGATTGTCTAAATTGGCTGATAGCCAAGGGGTGTGGAGGCTTGATGGTGCTATAGTATGGACTCATGAGCTGGTGTGACGTCTAGAGGCATCAAAAATAAATATCATGCGGGTTGTGGATCACTGGATTTATCACACATTGGAAAGTTTTGTGATTTATTTCACAACCGATTGGAATATCAGCTATAGTGAAGTGGAATGAAGGCTCTTTAAAGGACCCTACCTCACACACCTACACCTTAATCCCTGCCACCTCCATTTCCACCATTCAACATGGCAAACACGATGAAGATGCCGATTTTTAAAGGAATAGGGAGCAAAGATCCAAAACAATTTTGGTTTGTCGCAGGGGATATTTGGATAGCACAATAGATTATGGATGATAATATTAAGAAAGCACAGCTGGTTAAAACCTTACATGATTGCGCATTAACATGGTATATCAAGTATTGCACTGATTTCCCCAATGCGACATTGGCAGAGACCCATCTAGCTCTAAACATGGAGTTCAGTAAGCCTAAGTCAGAGGCGCAGTCAACAATTGAGTTTCAGGAAATATGATAGAAGGTATATGAGACGCCTTGGGATTTTGATCAAAGGTTGAAGTGACTAATCAGACAAGCCAATATGGTAATCATAGATTTTGAACATCGTGACCGGTTTATAGTGTCATTCTTGCCACATTTAAGAGTGTCTTTGTCACTGTAAAAGATAGCAACACAATCAGAAGCTTTGAAGATAGCGATGAGGTTGGATGCTTTGCCTATACAAGATACGAATCTTGGGGTGCAACAGATTCATTCACAGCTGGAAAGTCTGCACTTGGATTTGTAGAGTCTGAAGAAAGGAAAGGAAGCTCAGCCATAGGTGTGCACTGAGGTTTGGTGTTTGAAGTGTAAGAGCCATGAACATGATAAGGATCATACTTGGTCTATAAGAACTATATTATATGGGGAGGGTTTGTACCCCTGAAACCAGAGAATAATGTTGGGATGAACACAGGAGATGTGCTATGTGTGATATTTGTCAGGTTACAAGACAACATGCTACTGATAACTACCATTTATTGGAAAAGTTTGTACAGACCCCTCAACAGTTGTTTTACAATTTTTGTAAGTCTGTAGGACACGATGAACCCCAGTGTAGGAGTTATGAGATGATGATGGATAAAACCCCTAACTACATAATGTAGGAAGAGAATCGGCCTAAGGATCAGGGCACAGGAGCTGCGCATGGAGGATTCCAAGGCCGAGGATGAGGAAGAGGCACTAGACTAGGTCGAGAGTGTGGGCAGGTAATCTGCTGTAACTATGGTGAAGTAGGGAACTTCGCACGAGACTGTACAAACCCCACACATCCCTCATGTAAATATTGTCGACAGTTTGAACATTTCATAGAGCAATGTTCGGTCCTTATGAAAAAGATGCAAGAAAAGAAGGTGCAGCTCCAGCAACATATGCAAAACATTCAAATGATGAGGGCTTAGCCCTGCGAAGAAGATCAGAGCATAAATATCGTACTGAGAAGCGGTATGGCGACTAGTGTAGATAAAGGTAAGAAGCCTGAGGATGAGGGATGGGTGCCTAAGGTTGCTGAGAAGGAAGTATATCTTGATCTTAATCGCACTAAAGAGACCTTCATGGAAGCAAAGGATAACTTCGTTGAGGCCTCCACCTCAGGAAGTCATGAGAAAATTTGAGAGACTAGTGTGACACAAGAAGTAGATCCTTCAGTACTAGCTACTTTTTTGAAGACTTGTATGAAGCTTCTACGTGATCAGAAAACAATACAAGGGTTGCAAGAGTTAATAGAAAAGTGCGCTAATAAGGAAAAGGCTCCTACTGGACAGTGCACAGTAAGAAAGATTGATAAGCATAAGATGTGAATAGGGTGTGAGATGTGGCTAATTGCACAGTTAGGTGAATATGAAATGGATCAAGTAATATTGGATTTAGGGTTTGATGTGAATGTCTTGCCTAAGTAGACGTGGGAAAGGATGGGGAGACCTGCACTACAGTGGTATCCTATCCAACTGCGTATGGAAAATCAACAGAATATTGTCCCTATGGGGCGCTTATATGGTGTAATGGTAGAAATTGAGGGTGTGAGCGCGCTAGTTGAATTTGAGGTCATTGAAATAGTGGATGATAGAAACCCTTACTCTGAAATACTAGGAATTGATTGGGCTATTCATATGAACAGGGTAATTAAATTGAAGAAGTGGAATATGACATTTGAAAAGAAGTCGCTCAGGGTTGTATTTCCACTAGATCTTGCAGAAGGAGCGTGTTATACTGAACCTGTCCACAACTATGTCGAAAATGATGATGATTTGGATCAGATATACAAGATAATAACATGAGATTAGGATTGGATCAATCCTACAACTGATGGATGAATTGTGTGGGATAGGGATAACTCCTGCACCTCAGATTCAGATGAAGAGCTTGAACACTGGCAGAATCAACTGCAGGAAGTATCTACGCTCCGTTGCAATATGATGACCAAATCACTGAGGTGTGTCTCGACTGAGGTAAGAAAACTTCCGCATTATGATGTTTTGACTGATGTGGAACTATTTTTAGATGAATTTGAAAGGGAAGTACAAGAAAAGCATCGATTCCAAGCACTGGAGTTGGCGCTGTGTGCTATGCCTGCCTGTTGGTGGGGTACACACAAGGATAACTTTGCTAGATGGAAAGAATACAAGAGAATGATTGAATTAAGGTTTGGTTATACTAATACTAGAATGACAGAAAAATAAAGTGGGAAGGATGATCCGCATAATCATTTGGAACGATGGACTAAGGCCTGGGGAACAGAACCACAACTAGAATGGATGCACATTTTTTGTCATACTTTAGATACAATCCTAATGAAATGGTATCTTGAAATGGAGCTTCGCCATGGAACAACTAAATGGGACATTTTAAGGGAAAGTTTTCTATTAACTTTCATCTTTAAGGACGGGTTTGAGAGCATTGATGAAGCGCTCCAAGTGATAAAAGAAACTATATTCAGAACACCAAAGGAACCAGTCAAATGGACTCAGCTGGATTGGAGTACATAGCTACGCCATGCACTGGAATGTTATAATGTGACTGTTGAAGAAGAAGAAGATGATCCACAGAATATTACCACTCCAGAAACAGAAGGACAACACGAAGTCGAAGGAACAAAGGTGGTGAACTCGAATGTATCAAAACCTTTGAAAACTCGACAAGTAAACATTGGCTCTGAAGCAGAGCCTAATTTTGTGAAGATCAAAGAATATTGGGATGAAGATATGGTTGATAAGGTAGCTGAGATGTTGCGCGAGTACCAGGATTTATTCCGAACAAAGTTTTCATATTTGAAAGGGATCATCAGAGATTTAGGTGTTATTAAGATCACATTGAAGCCGGATGTGAAGCTTGTTAAGCAGAGACCTTATCGGATAAATCCAAAATATAAAGAGAAGGTGCTCCAAGAATTGGATAAGATGTTGGATGCCGGTATTATTGAATCTATCGAGGAATCAGATTGGGTAAGCCCATTGGTGGTCCAAGAAAAGAAGAAGAAAGGAGAAATCTGGATATGCGTAGATCTAAGAAAGTTGAATGATGCATGTGTGCATGATCCGTTTCCAACACTGTTTACTGACGAATTACTAAAGAATGTTGGTGGATAAGAGTCATATTTGTTCACTAATGGATTTTCGGGATATCATCAAATAAAGATCGCCCCAGAAGATCTAAGAAAAACTACCTTAGTGACTAAATGGGGTTTCCTTCAATATACAATAATTCCCTTTGGATTGAAGAACGCGCCTGCAATCTTTTCCTCGGTGGTTATCACAGTGTTCAAAGAATTTATTCATAAATTCTTGGAGGTATATTTTGATGATTGGATTGTGTTTGTGTTATGCAACTAGCTCACAGAATAGAAGAAATGATAGATAAACACCTTGAAAATTAGCCTCTTCAAGGGGGAAACCTCCTTTATATTACACAAATGAACAATTATAGGATGATAAAAATGACAAAACCTCCTTTCTATATATGGGAGTCTAATGGGTCAGAATATAATTAAAGCCGACATAAAAATAATAATATAAGGGCACAACAATAACAATAGTGGGCTTCTATGGGGCACAATAATAAAAATATGGGGACAATAAGGACACAACAATAACAATAAGGGCTACAATGACAATAGTAATGGGGGAATCACTAGTATTATAGGGACCTAATATACCCCTCTCCTTCAAAAAAGTGTTGTCCTCAAAACTTGAGTAATTTTGGATGCTTTTGTATAAAATTCTCACCCTCCCATGTGGAATCTTCAGCAAGTAAGTTCTTCCACTTGATGAGATACTCTAAAATTGAATGATTTTGTAGATGTCGAGTTCTTGTTTTTGTGACTACTTCAGGTTCCAATATGATTTTTCCTTCCTCATCAAGTTCTGGCAATATTGTTTGAACTGGGAGTTTGTCACCTATAACCTTCTTTAAGCATGAAATATGGAAAACTGGGTGCACTCGAGAAGCTGCAGGAAGTTCCAATTTGTATGCCATAGTACCAATCCTTTGCAACACCTTGTACGGACCATAATACTTTGGTGATAATTTATTATCCTTCTTAGCTTGCTTGAATTAAATTTGTTTATATTGTTGTAGCCGTAGGAATCCCTAGTCACCCACATCAAAACTTCTTTCATTGCAATGTTGATCTGCCTGTTGTTTCATTCTATTCTACGCCAAAGTGAGGTTATCCTTTAAGAGTTAGAGAACTTGTTGTTGGCGCTCGATGTGATCTTCCACTGCTTGAACCTTAGAATTATTTCTTAAATATGATGTGATGGATGGTGGATGATAACCATAAAGTGCCATAAATGGGGTAATTTTTGCTGCAGTATGGAAGGAAGTGTTATACCACCATTTAGCCAGAGGTAACCATTTGACCCATTGTGTCTATTTATCAGATACAAAGCAACGATGATATCCTTCCAAACATTTGTTTACTATCTCAGTTTTCCCATCAAATTGAGGATGATAAGATGAGCGATGAGCTAATTGAGTACTAAGACAAGAAAATAATTTTGTCCAAAAATTTCCAGTGAAAATAGGATCTTTGTCACTTACAATAATATTTTGGTTTCCATGTAGCTTTTCAATTATTTCCATAAATGCAGTAGAAATTGTACTTGCTTTGAATGGATGCGATAATGCACAAAAGTGTGCATACTTGGTAAGTCTATCAACTACCATCGTGATGACACTTTTTCCTTCGAACTTGGGTAAACCTGTGATAAAATCCATTGAAATGTCCTCCCAACATTGGCTTGGAATGGATAAAGGTTGTAATAGAACTAGGGTCTTAATTGTTTCAACTTTATTTTGTTGGGAAATCAAACATTCTGCCACAAAGGTTTGAATATCCGATTTAAGGCCATCCTAAAAAAAATCCTTCTGAACCATGTGGTAGTTTTTTAAAAATCCTAAGTGCCCTCCTAAGGGAGAGGTGTGCAATTCCATACAAATATTTTGTTTGAGTTGAGAACTCTTACATAGGTATAAACGATCTTTGTACCATAATGAATCATTTTTCCAGCTAAATGTATTAGATGTACTGGGATCTTGTTGTAACTTTTGAATGAGTGCCCACACTTCTTCATCATTATTCCATTCATCCCTTTCTTCGTTTATCCAATCCAGTTGGATAATATAAATGGTGCAAAGCAATGCTTCCACATCCTCATCCTTTCTTGAGAGTGCATATTCCACAACATTTTTCTTTCCTTTTTTGTAGATGATTTCAAACTCATAACCCAACATCTTTGTGACCCATTTTTGCTGCTTTTCTGAAGATAATATTTGTTCTAAAAAGTTTTTAAGACTATCATGATTTGTTTTTTATCTTGAAGTGTCTTCCCATTAGGTAGGGTCACCATTTCTTAAGTGCATGTAGTATTGCCAACATTTCATTCTCATAAATAGCTTCGTGTAAATAGTTTCCTTTGATTGGATGACTTTTGAAAGCAATGGGTCTTTCTTCTTGCATTGAAACAACACCAATTCCATTTCTTGAGGCGTCACATTCCACTATAAAGGTTTTTGTGAAGTCCAGCGTAGCTAAGGCCGGTGCTTGGCACCTTGCGTCTTTAAGATGTTCAAAGGCTTTCGTTGCTTCTGGAGTCCATGAAAATGCATGTTTCTTCAATAATGTTGTTAGAGGTGCTACTATTCTCCCATAATTCTTAACAACCTTGTGATAATACCCTGTCAACTTGAGAAATCCTCGTAGATGCTTTATGGATGTGGGGATTTTCCATTCCTTAATGGATTTAATTTTGCTAGGGTCTACCTTAACACCTTCATGATATACAATATGACCTAGATATTCCACCTCTTGTACTCCAAAGAAACATTTGGAGATTTTTGCATATAATTGTTTCTCCTCCAATAGTTTGAGAAGCCTGTCAACATGTTCAACATGATCCTTCGAAGACTTGTTGTAGATTAGTATATCATCAAAAAATACTAACACAACTTTTCTAAGGAAGGGTTTGAAAATGGAATTCATCAAACCTTCAAATGTAGAAGGTGCATTGGTAAGGCCAACAGGCATGACCAAAAACTCATAATAACCCTCATGAGTTCTAAATGCTAATTTCGGAATGTCTTCAGTCTTCATTCTGATTTGATGATATCCTAAATGAATATCAAACTTGGTGAAATAAATTAATCCATGAAATTAATCCAATAATTCATCAATGACAGGAATAGGAAATGTATCTTTAATAGTGAGCTTGTTGAGCTCCTTATAATCCGGACACTTGCGCCATGACCTATCCTTCTTGTGCACCAATACTACTGGAGCAGAGAAAGAACTTTAACTAGGTTGAATTATACCATCCTCCAGCATTTCTGCAACCATATGTTCAATTTCACTCTTTTGGGCATAGGGATATCTATAAGGCCTAATGTTTGGAGGAACACTTCCTGGAATCAAATGAATAGCATGATCATGATCATGATTAGGTGGGAGGCCTTTGGGAGTCTCAAATACCCTGGAATGATTGTCCAAGACTTTTTGGGGATCTGGAGAAATAGATGATTTCGATGTGGGAACCTCTAGCGAACATAATTGTGAAATTACACCTCATTGTTCTTTCTTTACAAGCTTTTTCATTCCATTAGAGCTTATTATCTTTCTTGGTTTCCCTGTGATATCCCTTAGTTCAACTTCATTTCCTTCCGAAGAAAAATTCATGAAAAGTTTTTGAAAATTAAAAGCTATTGTACCTTGGTTTGTAGCCATTAGACTCCTAATACAACATCAGCGCCACCCATTGGAATGGAAAGCATTGGTCTATTCAATACATATTCTCCCATGGATAGCTTGATATTATGGCACTTTCCAAAGCAATTTATGGTTCCTCCACTTGCAACCATCACTTGACACTCTGGTGCTGATATAGGACTATTCCATTCTGGCTGTTCTTACAATGAATAACTTGGGTACTCCCGAATCAATCAACACTATTACTTTTTCTTCTTGATATGTCTTCTATATTGGATTTTTGAGGAGTGTAATTAATGGCAGCTACAAGATATGGTCGGATTCATTTCTTCTTTCTCTAGGTTGTTCCAGTGATATCCTTCTTTTGATGTTTCCTGTCTATTTCTTCCTCCTCTTCAAATCTATGTAAATAATTTCTCTCAGCACACTTATGGACCTTTAGTGATATATCACAACTGTAACAGAAGTCCTTTTTCCCTTTTTTGTTCCAATTGTTGTGGTGTCAACCTTGTAGGTTGTGGAAGGCTATGAGCAACAACAACACTTCCATCTTTATAGTTGTGAGTGGTAGGCTTCCTTGTTTCCATAATTTTGCTTTCCATTTTTCTTGCCAATCTGAATGCCTTCTCCAATGAATCAGGTTCCCAAAGGTGAACCTCATGTTGGATGTTATCCTTTAAAGTCCCTATGAACACATCGATCCTATGCTCCTCTTGAATTTATTTTACCCTTATATTCAATTTTTGGAAGTCCTCAATGTGCTCCACCATTGAACCCTTTCATTTGAGATTTGTCAATTGGCTAAAAAATGTGTTGCTTTTTGTATCCTCATAATGTGTTATCATTTCTTCTGTAAAAATATCCGAAGTGACAATTTGTTTAAGAGAGTAAAGCCATCGATACCATACAAACTGATTTGGTTCCAAATATAAAGTTGCAATGTGTACCTTTTGTGTTTTTTGCACATTATGGAGATCGAAATATTGTTCCATCTGTAGTATCCATGTTACAGGATCCTTGCCATCAAACTTCCTCATATCGATCTTTGGAACATGGTGGGTCTTTGTTCCAATGTAGAGTTTATGAAATCATGTTTTAACATTTCTTTTGTTCTCATCATGATTTTCCTCTACTATCTTTTCGCCATTAAGAAGCCTTTCTTGTAGCAACTTTGTCAAACCTTCCTTCAAACCCTCCATGTCTTTCTTCAAATCTTCAATGTTTTCATTGTTCAAATTATGATTAACATTTCTTTTGTTTTCACTATGAGTTTCCTCTACTACCTTTTCACCATTAGGAAGCCTCTCTTGTAGCAAATTTGTCAAACCTTCCTTCCAACCTTCCATGTATTTCTTCAAATATTCAATTTTTTATTTCATACCATCCATCTTAGCTTCGATTCCATTCATCTTAGCTTCCATTCCTTTCTTTAAACCATCTGATTTTCTTCTATTACTTTTTGTGAGAGTGAAATTTGTTGCACTTGGTCTCATAATTTAGATATATCATGTTGCATTTCCTCCTCTTCTTCAGGAGTCATGCTAAAGCCTTCAGGTTACTTACTAGGTGTTTCCATTTTCTTTCTTTGGGGAATAAATTAATGATAATAATGCTTCACTATGCCCATTGAATTCCTTCAAACTAATTTTTCAAACCAAACTTATGCAAAATCTTAAAAAAACTACACAACATTTTTCACTATGCAGAAGCTTGATATTGAATATGTTGTACCTCCGTAATTTCAGATCTCCAAGATCTAAAATTGCATTCTCCAGTAGTCCTCTGAGTCCTCTCTTTAACCCCACAAGTCTAATCAAGATTGGATTCTCCAAGGAAGAGTTATTCCCAATCTCCCACGATGACCTGATTATAGAATGGTTCAGTAGAGAAAACTTGTACTAAGTGCCATGTGTCATCGATTTTACCTTAGGACCTAAAACCGATATACAAAAAACTAGAGGCCATCTTATTTCTATAACTTCTTACAAATTTTTAGGTCCCTGTACTACTAGTGTAACCCCTTATTGTTATTAGTACAACCCCCTTATTATATGGATGTACCCATGTAGTGCCCATATGTTTACTATTGTGCCCCATAGAAGCCCATTATTGTTATTATTGTGCCCTTACATTATTATTGTTATGTCGGCTCTGATTATATTATGACCCCTTAGACTCCTATATATAGAAAGGAGGTATTTTCATTTGTATTATCTAAGAATTGTTTATTTGTGTAATGTAAAGGAGGTTGCCCCCTCGAAGAGGCTTATTTCTAAGGCGTTGATCTATCTTTTCTATCTTTTTGTGAGCTGGTTTCATAACACAAATTTTCAATCTGGTGCTTAGAAAAAAATTATGACGATTTTCCCCAGGTCACCTGTTTGAGATATAATTTGGGATCCTCCAAAAACCCTAACTTCCTTGGATCATATCTCTAAAAATATAGTGAGAAAAGATATGAAATTAAGATCCAAGATTCAAAGATATTTTGGCTCAAATGAGTTTTTCTTTTAGCTTATGAAATGTCATAGAAAAAAATTTATAGCGAAAATTCTATGATGACCTATTTGGAGCAGCAAAATCCTAGAATCCAAAGCTTTGATACCAAATGTTATCTAACGAACTCACAAAATAGAAGAAAATATAGATCAACACCTTGAAAATCAACCTTTTCGATGGGGAAACCTCCTTTATATTACAGAAATGAGCAATTCTTGGATAATACAAATGACAAAACCTATTTTCTATGTATAGGAGTTTAATGGGTCACAATATAATCAAAGCTGACATAACAATAATAATATAAGGGCAAAACAATAACAATAGTTGGCTTTTATGGGGAACATTAATAACAATATGGGGACAATAGGGGAACAAAAATAACAATAAGGTTTACAATGACAATAGCAATGGGGGAATCACTAGTACTATAGGGACCTAACAGTTTGGCTTGGTGAAGCGCCATGTTGCGAGTCTACATCTTATGCTGTGTCGAAAGTATCAGATTGTGTTGTACTTGAACAAGTGCATATTCTATGTGCCCTTTGGAATCTTTCTCAGCCATGTTGTATCTAAGAAGGGATTGATGGTGGACCTTACGAAGATCGTTGTAATTGTGAATTTGGAGGCTCCTAGGAATGTAAAACAACTACGCGCAACATTGGGGCACACTGGATATTACAAGAAGTTTATCAAGGAATATGCTCAAATAGTCACCCCAATGGAGAAATTGTTAAAGAAAGATGTGATGTTTTGTTGGGATTATGAATGTCAGTGAAACCTAGATGTTCTGAAGGAAAATATGGTAACTGTGCCTATTTTGGTATTTCCAGACTGGGAGAAGGAATTCCATGTGCATGTAAATGCCTCTTTTATTGCGCAAGGAGCGGTATTAACACAAGCAGGTGAGGGAGAGATTGATGATCTGATAAATTTCGTGAGCAGAAATTTATCTAAAGCTGAGGAAAATTACTCCACTATAGAGCATGAAGGGTTGATGATGATCTATGCATTGCAAAAGTTCAGGCATTATTTGTTGGGTGGAAACTTTAAAATTTATACATGTTACACAACATTTTTCACTGTCCTTGTACTCCCCATTCCTTGATCCTGGAGGACCGCTACAGTGAACCTCGCATGCTTTGCCTTCATGGAGAAACTTCCATTATATCCCTCTTTATGAGTAGATCATTTCCATTTTGCACCATTTCCCCTGAAACTTCTTTTTTTCCCAGTTTACAAGACCAGTGCTAATGGCCTTTGTCTCCCCCACACCGATGTGAAGAGATTAGCACTACTCCTCGTGCCGACTGGAGTGACTGAGCTATGTTTCAGTTGCTCCAGTCCTTTTATAGAATTTTTTTTAAATTAGAGCCAAAGCTTCTAGCTCTAGAAGCTCCGTAACAGAAGTCTGGTAAATGGTTTGGCCGAATGGGGTAGAGGATGACAGTTTGGGTTCCTTTCCCCTATAATTATGGAACTACCTCAAGGGATGAGTCCTTCTCCCATAAAAAGAGGATCCGTCTCCCATCCATATTTCCTATATAAACATCCCTTCTTCCCAAGCACAAGTTAGTGTGTGAGTGTTATTGTTGGGTCTTGATACTATTTTGGAGTAGACAAGCAAGCTATTACTAGTCGTAGCTACCTAGTTGTGTGAGGGAGAAGTGTGTTTTGGTTTGGAGTGAAGCCCAAAGGGAAGAGCCTTTAAACTATTGTTGTTTGAAGCCATCATGGAATGCTAACAAAAGTGTGTGGGAACCCGGCCTTGTCAGAGGAAGACTACAACGTCAAGGCAAATGGTTGTAATCTTTCTTTGATATTAATATATGAAACTATCGATTGATTTCCTACATGTTTTGTAATATTACATATCCATGTCTTAATGCTTCTTGACTCGTTAAGTAGGTTGAATTTCAATTTTTCTATTATTATGTTTGTGTGTTGTTTTTGTTTACATGTTTCAGGAACTTGAAGAAGGAAGCGAGAGACTGCTGGAGCGAGCAAGCGAAGACTTCATCAAATAGGATAAGTGACCAAGAGGTAGGCCCTCTTGATTGATTCTAACCTAAGGAAATATTCCATAGAATGTATCTATTGTGGCTATACCCATTATTGGGCTAGAGGAAATCATTCATGTACGCACTTATACTTTTACTTCACCACAAATTGGCAACTCCACTAGGGATCCCAATCCTTTTGTTTGTTTTGGATTTCATGATTTTGTGAGAACTTTCTAGTTTCATGTTTTCCCTTTGGTTCTATTTATTTTCTCCTGCTTACTGGCTTAAGTTTAAAATTCATAGTAGCAGATCTGGTCCTTGTGTTAATTTTTTTTTTCCTTAGTTACCTTGGCCAGCGCGCTTAATCCACTGACAGTCGTGCCGAGCAGCACAAATTGCTAAAGAATAGTTGCGTTGACTAGCCTTTGGTGCTTGTTGTCAACTAGGCAGTCGCGTCGATGCCTGTAAGTGAAGATGAGGACTTGACCCCAATATTGGCCAGTGTGTTTTTCTCTTGTGTTTTGACCCTGTGAGCCTTTCTAACTGTTTTCTCCCTGATTAGAAAGCTACTTTCATTTGGTTTTTCTTGCTTGTTGGCTTGTCATATTGCTATTTGATTGATTGAGTCATTGAGTGGCCAACGACACTAGGGCATCTAGTTGGTCACCCATTCAGCAGTTTGTGAACTCACCAAGTCAGATTGTAGGTGTGTTTACTCCTTGCATTTGTTTTTTGGTCCTTTTTATGACTTTGACCTCTTTTTGCAAAAGTTTGAAAAAGTTTCATTTACTAGCTTGAACGTCTCTTTCCGGCATAGATTACATTGTTTGCCTTGTGTTTGGCAAGGTTTGTGTTTCATTGATCTGAATGAACTTCTCTTTTCATGTTTTCATCTACTTGGAGAGCTCATTGTCTCAAAAAAAATTTCATTGGAAGGTTGCATGCGAAAAGTTTGTTTCGTTGTTTCATGAGAAAGCATGAAATTCTAGCCTGTTGCATCATTGTCTTACAAAAATTTGCATCTTTTTAAAGACTAGAATTGCATCAGCATTTGAAAAAGGAAGAGAATTTTTCATTTTGAAATGAAATAGATAAGTTCTTGTCAAGAAATTAGGAATTGGAATGCATTTTCATTAGTTTATTTTTTGAAGAAGTAAGGTAGTGAAAGATAATTTTTGTTTCAGTTGCTTGATTGTTTGCATTTGATTGAGTAGTTTCAACCCTCTCTAGTGTAGGCATTTCATCGAATTGAAAGGGTCTTTTCTCATTTAGTTGCATTTTAGGTTTTTCAAGTAGCATTGCTAAGACTTGAAAACTGAAACTTATCTCAAGATCAACTCTAAAATGAATTCAATTAACCTAAGGTGCATTTTACATTAACGATCATATCTAGAAGGTCTAGGCTAGAGATGTGTTTCAATGTATTTAATCCTAGCAGTTGTT
This sequence comes from Pinus taeda, assembly GCA_000404065.3. Classification (NCBI taxonomy): domain Eukaryota; kingdom Viridiplantae; phylum Streptophyta; class Pinopsida; order Pinales; family Pinaceae; genus Pinus; species Pinus taeda. Next base: position 20,979 of record APFE030115296.1, on the reverse strand, counting down.
GTTAGCTTCGGCATATAGGATGACCTACAAGAATTTGACAGGCCAAACTACGTTTAGATTGGTCTATGGGATTGAAGTAGTGATGCCTATGGAGTATATTGTGCCAAGTTTATGTATTGTGGCATTGACAGAGATGGTGGATCGCGAGACCTTGGAGGAACCGCTCACGCATATCATGGAGTTAGAGGGAGATCATTTTCTTGCAGCATTTTGCCAGCAAGTACAAAAGGAATGCAAGAAGGAGTGGATGATCGGCATATTATGTTAGGCCCCTATACTACTAGTGTAACCCCTTATTGTTATTAATACAACCCCCTTATTATATGGATGTACCCATGTAGTGCCCATATGTTTACTATTGTGCCCCATAGAAGCCCACTATTGTTATTATTGTGCCCTTACATTATTATTGTTATGTCGGCTATGATTATATTATGACCCCTTAGACTCCTAT